>CABFOV010001748.1:44544-95120 GCA_902141375.1 Timema poppense | reverse complement strand
GGGGGGGGGGGAGGTTGAGCTTAAACAGGATATGAAACTAAAGTAAATTATACTTTTCTACTCAGTTTAGTTTTTTAAATGCATGGATAGTGCGGAGTCAGAAGTTGTAAAAAGCACAGAATCCAGAAAGGGATCGGGGGGAAAAATATTAATTCAAACAGTATACAGTAGACAACAGCATATAAAAGACTTAAAAAAAATTAATTGCTTTTAATAAAGACCGATTATATTTGAACTATTATCTTGTTTGACTAACTCACTACTTTTAGATTTGAAAAAAAATCTCTTTTAGTGAACTATCAGGCATAGTGAACAAAATATCCGAGCTCGTAAATGTTCATTATGTCCAGAGTTGACTGTACATACTTTTTAAGGGATGTGTCCATTTTGAGTAAACTGTACATTGTTTTAAGATGTTATTTTTTATCATTTGAGGGTGTTAAATATAATGATGTGTTCATAAAAGCAATCATGGCAGATGAGTACTAGTTTGGATTGAATGTACTACAATCTCGTGTTTTACTGATTATCGTCTCCTCCATTACCGTGGATAGCCTAGTCGGCTGGTATCTGTATTTGAATACATATATTATCCCTCTGTATCGTTAACGACAAAATGTACTCGCAATTTCGAGTAACAAGTATTTTACCTCGCTGATAAATGAGTAATTTGTTGAATAGAAATTAACATATTTCCAAAGGATTGGAATATCAATTATTAATAACATTTTTTTTGTGTGAAAAACTGCGGTTTAAACTTAGCGAAATCCAAGCTAATTAAATTCTTATAAGAATCAAGAGCTATTCAACTAAATAGAGTGAAAAAAATATTAAATTTTCAAGCCTCTACAAAAATTCAACTCAAAATCAATTATCAATGGATATGCAGGCAACTTGGTCATTAAACCTTGATAGCGCTTTTCCTTTTATTAGAAATGTTCCCAGCAAGCTTGATCTATTTATCAACGTTTAAATATTACTAATTAAAAGTATTTATCTAAAGACACATGCTCTCTGAACATTAACCAACATAAACTTGATGAGAACTATGCTGGGGGAACCTCCCATTGCCCCTTACGAGGCTCTAACTGACAAGTTTGGTTTAACACATCAAGGTCATTATTAGGCCTATCGCAACGGAAAAATAATGTCTTAAACAACTTAACACTATTCCATTTAAAAAAAAAACACTACCCTAATACTCATATACAAAGAAGAAATGCAACTATACTAGAAGTTATAATATGATTACATTCATCAATATAATCTGTTTTCAGCCCTCTACTATATATCAAAGCAAACATTCCATGAAGTTATGTCTAGTCTATTTCTCCACATTTCGATATCTTACTGTTTCCTGTCAAACTCTTCCATACATACCCAAGCATTCTGTTTTACACTCTGGCCTGTTAATTCTGCCCTATGTATGTTTTCCACCAACAAAACTGGCACAGAGCTACTGTGTGCAAAATGTCTCGGTCTTGTCGGTTGGGGATGGATTTATTGTGATATATGCTCTATACAGTGCAAGTAGTAGGTGTTTCTGTTTTTGATGGCTCTGTACGTTGTGATAGGGTAGAGCTTGGGGATGTAAAAGGACCGTAAAATGGTCCTTATATGAGAGGAACACGTCTCGGGGAGTAGTGCCTAAACTTTCAATTTTTTTTTTCCATTCTCTGTATTATAGTTGTTGGTTTTTTTCTTACGAGAAAGAATGGACCATCATAATAATTGAGATTTTCCGGATATTTTTTTCTCATACACGTCTGCTCACACGTATGTGTATATCTAACCGAGAATAGGGGAACAGCCATGTGTGAATATCTCCACATTCTTCCAGAAACTAGTCAAGGCTGACGTCTCAAGGACGTGCTTTTCAAGATGAGGATCCCACTTGGTCCTTATATTCCATAAAAGCTGTTTTACCACTAGCATGTCCTTTATTATCCTTTGTATTTGCTCATATCAAGAGAAAGTGTTGTAATCGTGAATATTTCTAGCCTAGAGAGTATGATGAATCTTGACCCAAAATGTGTGTTTTACAGTTTTTTGTGCCGGTTTTTTTTCAAACTTGATATCTAAATGTTATAAGGCAATACCTTGGGATTTTTTATTTTGACCCTACTCCTAAAATTAAGTGGAGTTTATTGATGAGTGACTTTAAATTTTTTTTTCTTACGGTTATATTTAAAATGATAAGTTAGTGAGTGACCTCCCAAATAACACTAAAAACTTGGTTTTTTAGTACTAATTCTCTAAAGGGTAATTTACTAATTAGCGATTTTAGAAAATTCAAAATTTAAAAGTACTGTTAACGACTTTGTTTAAAATCTACATCTGAGAAGTGTTTGACAAATCAAATTCAAACTTTCTACACGTTTTTTGGGGGAAATACATTTTAAGATACCTTGGATTACTGATAACATTTTTTGTAATCTAGGCTGATATTTTCAAAAATCGCTCTTATCGACTTGATTCAAAATGGGGTACATGTTAATTTTTTTAAATTACAAAATAATGACATAATTATATTTTCTAGGAAAAAAAAAAGCTTACTATTGACTAGTTTTGATAAAATTTGATAATTAAAAAAAATAAATCTACAATTATTTAGTTCGAAATTCGTATCCGGGGACTCTTTTCCATGATAATTGTTAACTTATGCTTATTTTACTAAAACAAATTTAATGTAACTTTCTTACTAAAAATTATGGAAAATATGAATTATTTCGAAATTGGTCTAACGATTGAGTTCAAAATAGGTACCTAGAAATAGTTTATCACGATAAATAAGGATAAGCTGCTATTTTTACAAATAATATATAATTTAAGGGCAGTTAAAATTTAACTTAAAAAAATTGTCATTATCTAAAAAAAATTAAACAATATTATTTATAATTTATATATTAAGGGTCTCTATTCTCCATATCTGAACTAAAGTTAATTTGTCCCAACATATTTTTTTTCAATTCTTTGGATGAATCCGAATATGATTCTTAGAAAACGTAATATGCTCAAAAAATTAACTTTTTTTTTTGCATTGATACATTTTCTCTCCCTTCAGTTTTAACTTGGTTAAAAATGTTGTTTTATTTTCTAGAGAAATTAGAAACTGTAACTAAATTAATAAATATTCAACTATGAGTCCAACACAATTAATTAGGTGCAAATTATAATAAATAATAAATAGGTTTTGGAGTTGTCCTATAATTATTATGTCGAGTTAAGAATATGTGAAAGTATTGGCAATTTAAAGAATAACCATAATAGTATCGTAAAAACTTCAAATGCGGCTGGGAAGCTACCCATGTGGTGAAATAAAATATGTCTCACGGCAATAAGTCTTTTAACTTCAATACAATATTTTAAAAGCTCGTCTTTTCCAATAGACTGCACACATACTTTCATACAAACTGTCAATTTCATCGTCTTTCCGTGTCCAATTTTGGAAGAGGCGACACATTGAGGACATTACAACACTCAGGACTGACATTGCCCGATGGAAAATTATTCAACGATTTTTGTAGTCGATAGCTATTATATTTAGAAAATGCAACATTTTTATTGGAATATGGGCAATATCACCTTTTCCTATGCATATTCCATTGTTTACTAAAGTGAAAAATCAACAATACTTGTGACTATCTATACAAATATTAAAGTTTGAAGGAATTGACGCCTGAAATACCGATTTTACTATCAAAATGATTTTGAATAATATTCCGGTTAGAAAAGGGCCTTTCAGTTTTGTCTATTCTTACTTAAATCAGTATATCTATCGTTCCTCAAACCGTCCTCGGCAACTGGCTTATCACAGCATAAGTTTAGTCGGCAATGCTACTACAACTCCTTGTTTGCTTGATGGAAATAGACCAGATTGGCAGTACATGAAGTGCACCTTTGTGTTTTAAATGTAGTCTCTTGAACTCCGCCGGCCGCCGGCTGGCTTGAAGGCGTAACCTGTCCATTTATAACACACTTTGTATTTATAGTTAGGCTCGATATCACTTACATTGGATTTTTAATTCCGTAATGAGGTGACCTGGTGGTCTAGGGGTAAGGTGTCAGACTTCTGTGCTGGTGGTACGGGGTTCAATCCTCTGTACCGGCACAGATTTATCTGATTCTCAAACCCTTTCTTCACCTCTGATAAGACATCTTGTGAATGTGGGGAATGACAGGCCTCCACCGTGGTTCGGATTCCACGCTTAACTGTAGGTTCTCCATTTCATCTCACAATCGCCCTACCACTACGCATTAGCGTGTGCGTTTAACACGAACGGGTAGTAAGACGCGGTGCTAATAATAATAGTAATAATAATAATAATAATAATCCTGTAATGCTTAAATATTCCGAATCCAAGATTATCTCTAAATAATACAAGGTCCTGTAAAACCTTAAAACTTATATTATTCCTTTTTGGGCGTTGTGGGGGTGGACTTTTTTACTAAAAAATAGATCAGCGATCAAAGTCAATCCTTGGTTTATTCTATTAGTTTGATTATGTAATATCTTATTATAAAATAACTTATAATATAACACTCAAAACATCTGAATTAACTGAATAATTAAAAAAACCTATCGTATAACCCGGACGGTTAGTAAGATGCTGCGCTAAATAATATCTATAATAATAAAAAATAATCCTTTAAAAATCTAGGGCGATTGTAATTAGTCTTTAATACAATTATGTTGTTGACCTCGGTGGACTCGGGTTAAAACCCGATGTTCTTAAGGTCAGACCCCGCTGAGGTCGAAAACATTCCTGAGAACAACTTACTCGGGATGAGAAGTAAGAACGTCTGTCCCATGTCGACTGTGTCATATAAAATGACCCTGGAAGGTATGTGAACATATCTGTCCCGGAAAATTAATTGGACCTTTCGCGTGCACTCATAGAAATTTAATGTAAAAAGCAACGGGTAACCGATACACTCACTGAACTCCCATTATACATGGTATTTGTACCAGATAGAGCAATCATCACTAACCAGCTGAAGGTCTGAGTGCAGGCTCAGCTCTAGATAGAGAGCAATCATCACTAACCAGCTGAAGGTCTGAGTGCAAGCTCAGCTCTAGATAGAGAACTATCAGCACTACCCAGCTGAAGGTCTGAGTGCAAGCTCAGCTCTAGATAGAGAACTATCAGCACTAACCAGCTGAAGGTCTGAGTGCAAGCTCAGCTCTAGATAGAGAACTATCTGCACTAACCAGCTGAAGAACTGAGTGCAAGCTCAGCTCTAGATATAGAGCTATCAGCACTAACCAGCGGAAGGTCTGAGTGCAAGCTCAGCTCTAGATAGAGAACTGTCAGCACTAACCAGCTGAAGAACTGAGTGCAAGCTCAGTTCTAGATAAAGAGCTATCAGCACTACCCAGCTGAAGTTCTGAGTGCAAGCTCAGCTCTAGATAAAGAACTATCAGCACTAACCAGCTGAAGTTCTGAGTGCAAGCTCAGCTCTAGATAGAGAACTATCAGCACTACACAGCTGAAGGTCTGAGTGTAAGCTCAGCTCTAGATAGAGCAATCAGCACTAACCAGCTGAAGGTCTGAGTGCAAGCTCAGCTCTAGATAGAGAGCTATCATCACTAACCAGCTGAAGTTCTGAGTGCAAGCTCAGCTCTAGATAGAGAACTATCAGCACTAACCAGCTGAAGTGTCTGAGTGCAAGCTCATCTCTAGATAGAGAACTATCAACACTAACCAGCTGAAGGTCTGAGTGCAAGCTCAGCTCTAGATATAGAACTATCAGCACTAACCAGCTGAAGAACTGAGTGCAAGTTCAGCTCTAGATAGAGAACTATCAGCACTAACCAGCTGAAGAACTTAGTGCAACCTCAGCTCTAGATAGAGAACTATCAGCACTAACCAGCTGAAGGTCTGAATGCAAGCTCAGCTATAGATAGAGAACTATCAGCACTAACCAGCTGAAGAACTGAGTGCAAGCTCAGCTCTAGATATAGAGTAATCACATTAAACCAACCTTCGTATTGTTGACTTAAAAGAGAGATTATACTATCGTTATGTTACAAAATTACTTTATACCAAGTTCTTTTGAAGTCTTACTAAAATTAACATTTAATGTTTTCTACATTTTTTTTTTATTTCAATAGCCTGCCTCTTAATAATCGCAAACATAGATTTGATCACACAAAACTAAATATAAACATTCTACGTGATTTTAGAATGTGTTAGCAAATTGTTGACATAACTCAAAATAATATTTTTTTTGTAAGGTATAAGAAATCATGCAATTCTAAAATACATATTTTGTTGCCAATATAATCACTGCTATCTGAGCTTTAACAACATTAAAAATAAATCACCAGAGGGGTTAAAAATGCCCAATTTAATTTCAAAATTTGCCATTCTCCTTAATTAACAGCCTAAAATTTATCTACCAATACTATTTTTGTATTTACTTTGTACCTAAAAATTCCTACTTTTATCTCTAAAAGGTGTTTAATACTTTGAGCTAATTTTTGATTTGATTTTAGCTACAGGAATTTACTTCCCCTTACCTAATCTCAATGTCAAGTACTCTTAGTCGTGATTGTACACGCACATGACTACATTTGGTCGTAATTTAAGAAATGGTAAACGTTCAATGAATATAGTTTCTGGTTGTAATCCACCATACTGACACTCAATTATGTGAATGAAACAAATTCTAACCATGATAACTTATGTATCTTAATGCAAGTAACTGAAAATTGTCAACGTAGACAGGGGAATCGAGCCCGGGATCCGTGTCTCGGTTCTCATATTTTGTTTGATTGGATTTGATCTTAGTAAATTTCGGAAACCTTGCCTTGGAGGTCGGCTAAAGATTATATAAGATTTTTTTAACACTTAAGTATTCCTATTTAGGCCTATATTGTATTATTTTAGCACCGTGCATTACTATCCGTACGGTATATACGCTTTATTTACTAATCATACTAGGTGTTTTAAATATGAGGATGGTTATATTTAGATGAAATGTACCCGCATTTGCGTGGAGGAGTAATGAAAAACCAATATAATAAACCTCTATGTGCATCTGACCTTAATTCTAATCACTATATTTCCGTCATTGGCAGTCTTGTTTACTACGAGAGTGTCGCTTTAGACGATGCGGTCATCGAAGCGGGTTATGTATATATATTTATTAAGATTAAATAGGCTACATGTACAGGTTATATTCATAATATCAAATAGGATATATTGAGCCTATATTATATTTAGATCTAAGATAAAACTTTTTTAAACATGAGATAAAACCTTGTTATCGCAAATTTCAGCTAAATATCTTCACGGAACTTTGAAGTCCCCGAACATTGTTTTTTGAGTCGTGTGCTGCAATTAAATATGCTTCTACTGTTTGTAGCGCTATTGAATAGAGCTTAACTAGCTTCTATTTAAATTTATAAATTACTGCTTTAATTTTGAGGTTGAAAGTTGTTTATCCTTCGTTCTAGGTAAGTGAAGAAAATGCGAGTATACACATGGTTGGAGAGAGTTGAGATGACAATTTACAAGCCTGTTCAGAAAACTACTCTGGTGAGCTCGAGCAACTAGTCGCAGTTTTGTCAAAATGGGGAAATAATGTAGTCTATTAATTTCATTTAGTACCTTATAATATTTTCAAGGTATACACTAATATTAACTGTAATTTGTTATAATATTTTTATTTAATTGTTACTGAAACTTGGACTAAAGTATACGTATGCCTATTTTGAATTATTAATAGGTTGGCAATGGACTTGCACTTATGTTCAATAGGCGTTAATGTATCTATCTTCGAATTTGGAACTTGGACCAACCTACCATATACTAATCTCTTTGACTTGAGTAATTGCTTTCAGAATCCTACTGATATAGACAATAATAGTGTTTTTCGGGCGACTTAAATTGTCTGAAGCAATCAGATATTCTTGCTCTTTCCCTCCATGTAAAGGCTGCAAGTGAACCAACTGACTTGTGGCTGTACCTAATATAATCTTTGTATCTCATGCTGTGCTATACAAGTATAATTTGCAGAAAAGTCAATTTGAACAAGGCTAATTTAGGATTAAGATATATAGAATCAGCAGCAGTTCTTTGAATTTGGTAGCTTCTAGGTTGCTCTTTTTTGAAATGGAAATGTTAGAGGAATTGGGGAGTAGTGCTGGTAATGTATGCAGCAAGTTCCTCAGCAGTATCCTCCAATACGACTTAGCGAAAGTAACCATCTACTTATTTCCACATATGCCAAGTGGCTTCATTCGAGACATAAATTCTTAGTTTCTGCATCAAATTAAAACTTAGCATGTTTTTTAACTTCTTACAGTTAGTTAACCAGCAAGTAGATACTGGGTTGATAAAAGAAACGATCCCAAAATTTATCTGAATACTTTGTAAAGGAAGGTATAATTTTATTAAATGAATTTACAACATATTTGAAATATTCATGTTATTTACAAAGGCAAACATCGTGAGACAATTTGTTACTAGGTTTTATATTTTTAGGCCTATCTCTGAACCAAATAAACCATGGGTTTCATTGATTGATGACTAGAGATGTCGCGTTTGGAATTCTTGTTTTGTATTATTAGCATCTTTCAAATCGTACGACTGTCAACTGATATTATCACGCTCAATTAAAGCTTTAACAGCACTCAGTGCTAAGGAATTGCTGCCCATATAAGAGCTTCGACTCACCAAAAATAATTGTTTCAAATAACTTTTTTACTACACATTTTCTTTTGCGTGGGTATTTTGGAAGTATATTACGAACACGAGCAGTGGCTTTCCCTGGTGAAATACGATTTTTATATACATTAGGGAGTTTTTTATTATTTTTTTAACCGCTTGAACTTTGCAACCCTCTCTTCTACCTTTATTCTTTCTTCAAGTTGTATTGACTTTCTTTTCCTTTTGTCAAGCGTTGCTAACTCTTTATTTTCTTCTTTATACTTTTCTGCAAAGTATTATTCTGTTTTGCTTTACAGACGTCATCCTTTACCTCTTATTTTAGTTCTCTCTCCTCCAGTGTAAACTCTCTGAAAGTGTAGTTGCCATAATCTGAAGAAATTATATTATAATTATAGCTACATTCTTAAATACTGTAAGATAGGCTCAAGTTGTAGTATTCAAAATAATAACCATTATGTTGGCATTAGATTGTCATTAAAATTGGCTAATTTGAAATAAAAACTTGTACAAAGTAACTCTCAGTGTAATATCATTAGTAAATCACGTTACAAAATATATTGTTTAAAGTTATAAATAAAACTCAGAAAAACCATCCGAATGTCTAAGGACCAACTTCAAAGAAAAAGAAAATTTTCAGAATCATTCAAAGGTTGTTAAATCTGTTATATAAAACTCTTAGTGTTTTGGGAAACTCATATTACACTGTGAATGCTCTTTTTTAGGATTATTTGATGTATAGTAATTACAAATAAATAGCTTCCTAGTTTATGTCCACTTACTTTTAATATTGTATTTCTACACATATAATATATTATATTATAAGAACATGTAATTGTTATAAAAATTAAATACATAATAATAATATTGCTGAAGTTGTATTGATGCTGTTATCTAATTGAAACACTAGAAAACAAGTCTTATTGTGTACATATCAGTGGGTCCATCTAAAAAAAATCTGTGTTACTAAATTAATTTGAAATATTTACTCCATGGAAAGCTATAATTTAACATCAAATAAAAGATTTTTTCTAAAAAAAGTTTTGTCCCTCTTCTTACGGAATGACCCGTACGAAAATATACATGCACACATATTTATATATGTGTTTCATATATGACCTCAGTGGTTTTGCAGTAAAGAGCTCGCCTCAGGATGCAATGTTTATGGGTTCAAACTCGGCTGAGGTCGACAGATTTTTACTGATCCATAAAAATCTGCAGCACACTCTCCTTAGGAGGGAAGGAAAGCCGTCGGTCCTATGTCGATTATGGCTTGTAAAAAAACCCTTGGAAGGTATGTGACAATACCTTTCCCTGCAATATTGGCAGGCTTTTCCTCGCTCGCTCGTAGACGACACTGCTGGAGGCACCCACTGGAAACTAGCGCACTTTCTGAACTTCTCTAGTGATGGAAGCGTGAGATTCATTTGATCTAGATTGATTATAGTATTTTGTTAACGGTAACGTAGATATTTTATTAAATTTTAAAAGTGAACAGAACCGTTTCTTTTTCATCTGCTCACAAATATCGGAGTCACTTTGATATCAGTCGTTAATTGACAAGGTAATGTGCGGAAGCGATTGAATGTACTATTTGGTTTTTAACAACATTTAAACTGCCAAATACAACCTAAGTTAACTTGATCGACTAAATAAAGATAAAACTGGTCCAAACGGAAGCGGTCACGTAACTCCCACCCTCCCACCCCTTGGTCTCTCGGTCCGATATTGAATACCTGTTTGGCCATGCGTCATGTCAGACGCGGGATAGAAGCTGGGTCGGTGAATCTGTCATGGTTGAATTCCACCTTCTTTATATTTCCTAGTGTTTACAAATACCAACTTACAAGACTGTTACTTATCTCTTCAAAGGCTTAGAAGTGGGTGTCTTACATCAATCAGTCACTTGTTTAGTCAATACATTTGATTTGTAGTCCAAAGCTTGATTCCTCTTTCCGAACATTTGGAGCCGAGTGTGCTTGAGCGGTGCAGCAAGTCACATGTTAGCAAATGTAAAACGGGTGATTATAAATATAACTAGTTCTCTATTTGAAGAACAGATCTTATAAAGTATGGTCATGATGGTTTTCTAGTTAATTTGTTGTGTGGCGAAACAATGAACGAGAATGACACGAGGGATTCTCATTAAATATATTATTTTATCTAATTTCACAACAGTAGACGCAACTGTTTGCTTGTATCTTGCTTTGTGAGAGTGTGTGCGCGTTTTGAGTTTGTTGGTCTAAGTGCATGTGTGTTGATTGATGCGGGTGGTCTTTAAATTTGATCTAACTTTTCTTTCTGCGCAGATATTATGTAGATATTTGGACAAAGCTGAGATTGTCTCTACAGATGCGAAACAACCCTCGCACTTCGTGCTGATTTCTCGTGATTGGTCAAAATCTTATCACATGACCATATTTTAGCTCGGCTCTGGTTCAGCGAACATATAACGTTGTGCTCCATATCTAATCCTATTCTCCTTAATCACGCGTCTATTGTATATAATAAAAACTTTGGCAATATATCTCTGCGCCTCTAACTATTGGTTAACTGATTAGCTATAAAGTGTAATTATTTACGAACGAATGTGGATATAAATACCAAAATTAGTCCATCTATTCCTCACCTAACACAAAAGGTCATTTGTTATTAGTTTAGTGTTGATATGTGTGTGTGTATATATATATACACAAGTTAACTTAAAATATGATTTGATATTAATGTTTTTGCGCGTATTAGAAAAAATTGTTAATCTATAAATGCTAATATTCAGCTCACTGGAACTAAGTATTATTTTGTGAAGCTATATATAATATTATTAAACAACATTACCAATACCGTGTATCAAATATTGTATATTATAAGCTATAACTACCTTTATCGTGTTATAACACTTCCTTCTATGCCAATTGCAAATTTTCTACTCAAAAGTTTAATATCCTAACCTACCCCCTTTTCATTTATACAATAACTATTTATAATGGCGGATGAAGCTTGACAAGTATTTACCGTAATTTTCATGTTGCTTCCCACATTTGGTTATCTCGCTATTACCTCTTACCAACGTTCTCTTCCTGTCGGGCTTGCTATGATGTCGCCTAAGCTATTGTAGCAATTACCCCTTCTCCTTCGTCTTCTATTACATTTCTTTGTCTTCCACGCCTCTCAATTCCGCTCTCGCTCGGTTACTCCTAACAAAAGCTCTTCTCACATTAGCTATTAATCTTAATATGCTATTTCTATGTAGTTTGCCGGAAGAATTAGAGGCGATGCTAAACCGCTGCCTACATCATGAGAGACATGGTCGCGGGCATTGTTAGCGCACATTATGTAGGCCTCGGTCGCCCGTGTTTCTTGCAAGGCGGGTCTACCCCCAACTCGTATTGGCGATGATCTGTAGTTCTAGGGTTTTGTTAAAAGTTTCATCATTTCGCGATTTTGTTTTGGTGCACGTGTATAACATGTTCGAATATGTTTTCATACGGCTGTTTCATGGTGGCTAAGATAGGGAAAACCTGGAAATGTCATGGAATTTTTGGATGACAGGTAAAAAAGGGAAATGTAAGGGAATTTAACTAAAAACAAGGAAAAGTCAAGGAGTTAATATTTTGATATTTTAAATAACTGAAAAAACCGTTTATGTTGAGTAGATACAAACTTTTTTTTAATATGTGATCAATAATAAATAAACAAAAGTCATAATCCACCATTAAAACTGGAAAAAAGTAGTCAGGGAATTGTGTAAAATATGTTTCGTAGCCACCTTGTGTTTGAAGTTTTAGTTTTGTCTTTGTGATGATATGTTATGCTAGTGGATATACATTTCTACCGTGATTTTAAATAATAAAGATAGAAAGGTATTTTTGTAAGTAATCTGTTTAATAAACATAAATAAATAAACCTTATTTTATATATTCATTCTAGGCTCGCGTAAACGAATGACTAATCAAAAGTATTATGAACTATCTTGAACCAAACTTGCTTTTATCGGCCTAGTATTACACTTCTTGTTAAGCTGTCGTTAAAATAGCCATGTTTGCGGTAAATATCTTCTCAGGACAGTTCTACTGGATTTAAATATATCCACTTGATAAATTGCTTTTTTTTTATCGCCGTAATTATATTATGTTCGTTGATCAAGAGTAACTTGGCGATATATATATGTGTGTGTATGTGCGCGCGCGCTTAGGTAGCGTTATGAGTGCTGGTGGAGACGTAGCCACACACACGTCTTGCTAGGCCTGTGTGCCTCTCCTGGCTAATGGGAGGCTCATGAATATTCAGCTGCCCAGGAGCTAGTACTAGCTCAGTTAGTCCCTTGGGCAGGACAGTCCTCTGCAGCTGTGACCTTGCAGCTGCAAGTATCAAGAAGTGTGTTGCCTTATACCAGCTGTCTAGTTACATTTTGAGGTGTTTGGGGAAAGTCTATCAACTGTTATAACAGGGACCGCAGCACACGCTCTATATTATGTTTTATGTGTGATATGTTTGACCATTATGATAAATGTGTACATTAATGAAAGTAGATCAACAACAAGACAACACAGCATGAACATAGCGACTGGTTATGTAATACATAGATGGTATAACTGGTAGTGGGGAATCACGACTACATCACTATCAATATATTTGGCTCGATATTTAAATGTCTATAATTCTTTTTCTCAAAATAAACCGATAGCTAAATTTGTTTTGTAGAATTAATCCATGTGTATATATATTTATTGCATGTCAAATAAACAATTTTAAAGATTTACTTTCATCTAATAGACATTAATTATAAGTTTAACTAAAGAGCGTAAATAAGAAGTGAGGTCAGCGCGAAGATAATTCTTATTTTTTAAACTATAGTTTTGAGAGTCGATTGTATAATGGATACGTAGTTTTGGTTTACATATTTTAAATCAATAGTAACCCTATATATTAATAATAATATTTAGCACCGCGTCTTACTACCCGTTCGGGTTATACGCTAACCCTATATATTAAAATTATTATTTATTACACTAAATTTATTCTCTTATTTAAATTAATAGATGGCTCTTGTAATTGATAATTAGAGCGGCTGGCATCATACTTATCAATTATTATGTTAATTAATCCTATTTACTAATTATATTGATTAATGTTTATTAATCACGAATGTGTATTATGAGCTAATCTTCCATAAAGCCTGCGAGATACTGAAGGAAAACAAGTCCTCAACTTGAAAATGTCAATAAATTGATCCAAACGCGTGTCATGACTGACCAGTGTTGAACGCAAAACAAAAACCAGTAGTAAGCCCCACTTCCCGGTTGCAAGCCTCTTTTTAACCAATACAGACCTACACTCCCATTTCTCACCACATGGACCAAACAACCGTCCTCGGTTCTCGGTCACTCTGATAATGAGGGGCCGTGATTCCTTAAAACATCTTATTTTTATAATCTTTAATAAAAGCTGCATCATGATTTGTTCGCTGATCTCACTTCCCGTTCGAACCGAGCGCACCTGTAGGCCTAGGCCACTAACTACGCAACTGTGGTATGGATAAGGGTGTAGTTATAAGAAGTTCACCCCCCACCTCCATGGAAAGCAATTTTGGGAAACTTACCCTCGGTACATCCGACCGGGATTCGAACCCTACGATCCATTCCTATCGCTAGCTGCCCAGTTAATGACGAGAGGCTAGCTTACACAATTCGAGTATGAAGTTAGTAACCAAACCCTAGTACTCGTGTAGTCAGATATATTATTGATCATAGTCTACTATCAACGTGAGTGCTAGCTTCTAGCAGGTAAATATAATATATTTCCTATATCTGATCACTTGCCACCCTACGAGTCCATGTTCAACCCCTGAAATCTCAGTCTGGTGTGCTGAAGTTGGTTTTGTCTGAATGGTCAAATGCGGGTACACTCTAAATTCTTCCCTCATTCATAACACAACCTAATTAGAACATAAGTGTTTTACTCGAACTGGCAGACGCGGAGATGATAAACTAGTATATTGATATAGGATATAAGAAATGAATTCACTCCTGTATTGTTGGTTGAGCTTTATAAAGACAATGGATTTTAGTGGAATATTTAGAATACGTCATAGAGACCAAAATGAAACAAATGCAGCAATATTAAAAAGTGTGGAGTCTATAGAAATATAAGGGTATGGGAAGGAGTAAGTATCTATTGTTGAAATACATTTCCGGCTCTTTTTATATTCTCTTCCTTCTCTCGTATTGCTAACATCCGAGCATGAAGCCATTCAGGCGTAGTTTTATCCCTTTCACAATAAGTCTATTGATTGGGTTACTACTAACAAATAGTATAGCCGTGTGGACAATAACTTAAATGACTACAGAGCTCTAAATGGATCTTGTTAGACCCGTTAAAACTAATCTTTTGATCAGTTGAGTTTCAACGACTATATTCTAGGGGTCTATGTACACTTACACGTATGGTTTGTAATTCCAGATAAATAGAGCTATAGGAAAAACAACAAGCACGTCAATTATTTAAAGTATGCTGGTTTGCCTACGCTTCAAATAGCAACCATATTGGTTTAAAACGCATATTTTGAAATGATTCATATTAAACTAAACTTAACAATCAATAAGTAAGATAAAGATGGATTTATTCTTTGTTGAGAATGTAAAAAGAAGACCGATGTTCTGAGTAAAGACATTTCTAGTTTTATCATATCGCTCTGTCGAGCAAATTTGTTCGTCTCGTTGGGCTGGAAGAAGAATTCAATCTAAACTTTACGCAAAATAAATCCAGTCTTCACAAAGCTAGTAATATTTATTCCATATTTTCTTCTCTTAATAACTCTTCCCTCTACCTTTTGTCATGAAAAACCGACGGGGGCTCCCAATATAGAGAGAGTGGACGTCAGCGAAGTTGAGAATTTGATATTAACCTCACCAGGATATGTATTCTCCTTTGTTAGATTGTTTATTTAATATAACTATATCACATCCCATTATTAATTAATATATTCGTCATAAAATTGTACGCTACGTTAAAATTTATCATTTAATAGCATGTAAACTTCGTTTTAAAACACACACACACACACACATGTTATCAATTGTATTTTTTTCTTGACTGCTTTTTGTAGTTTAAATATTTTATTCTGAGAACTCATTGGAAAGTAAAAAGTGGCTGTTAGTAAAGTGATTTGTAAAAGGCCTTTGCTGCGTGTCCATGAATAATAAACGGACACTTTATAGGATCTACTAGAAACCATCTTATCTTCTCATGAAATTTAGAACATTAAATACTTAGCCTTGTGCGCTGATGCTGCGACGTAATTACCAACAATAGTCTTGTTTCATTGAATGTCACCAACAATAGTGTGGTTCGACACTTTGTAGTCTAGTTGATACCTGCTGGTCGCTCCTGGGTTTCTCCGTGTCTTGTCTTGTATTGGTCATGCTGCTGACAGTATTCGTTGAGCATCTGACCTCTGTCATTTCTCTTCCCCAGTCGATGGCGCCCCATGATATTCTACTTCCGGCCGTCTCCGACCACACTATTCCGATCCTTCCCTCTCCCCTCATGTTGGAGGATCACTTGAAGTTCATTATAGATGTATTCTACCTTTACATCATCGTGATCGGGTTTTGGAATGTACACTCGTTATCAAAATATCCACTGGTTCACCATTTAATTTGACAAACACTAAGCACTCTTTACACCTGAACATAATTTAATGTAATTTACAGATACTATTTTACCTTTACTTATATATGAAGTAGTTCCCGGCAAGAGATCCGAAAGGGGGACTACTTTATCCTCCGAAATGGCTTACCACAGAAGGAGCTATCATTGATTTTGTTCCCTTGACAAAAGGAGTTCTCCCTTTCCCTTTAAATTATTATGCCACAACTCTAATTCTTTCCTTGATTTTATAGGAACCGTACAATGTTCAGTGAACATTACTTTAAGGAACACAAGATGATAATATGTCTTATTTGAGGGAGATTGCGTTCACAGGGAATAAGGGCAACACACTGTTATAGTGTAAAAATAATAATTTTACGAACTGTTGTTCGATCTTAACTTAAAACCCTAACCTTTATAGGAACGAACTAGCGTACATTCAAGGTCAGTGTAGTGAAGACATCACACAATACTATGTTGACATCCGTATGGAGTAAGTAATTAAAAGTTACTCTAAATGTTCACTCGCGAGATAATATATCATTTGACTCAACTTTAAGGATCTGTTGTAACATCTCAAATGAGTTGCACTATATTTGGGACGTACTCATTTGAGGACACTAACTGTGAGTTACTCAACGCGTTTAATTATTAAGCATTAACTTATTATTCTAAATATAAACTTAGATTTAATTTAGTTGAATGGTTTTAGTCCGAATAGGTAGGTAGTAAGACACGGTGCTAAGCAATGAAACAAAACAAACAACTTGTTATACAGGCCTGATGGTAACTGGGAGATCAGGTTTGAATCTCGGTCGAGTTTTCTGACGATGGTTTTTCCTTCCAAGCAAATGTGGGTTCATTACATCTAAATTACTTCCTTCTTCACACCTGCCCCGTTAGAGTAATTTTCACTTACTCGTATAACCTAAACAATTAGTAAGACGCGGTGATAAAAAAAACTGATTTGAGCCGCTCAACTTGAATATTCAACAATAAATTTTATTAATCAACACAAATTTAAATTGTCTAATTTTTATAGGAATACTAACAAAATAACTTATTTTACTCTTCTGCCAATGCAACTTTTTATTCTATTGTTATTGTTATTGTCTTAGTGACTGTACCGCCCTCCTTCTCCTCTAATGGACAAGGACAGGGGCACATGTACATAAACTAAAGAGGGCAAGAAACAAACAACAAATGATTAAATTGCAGAAGAGCGTTAGGACCACATAAACATTGATAGGCCTTCAGTTTGACCTATACAACAATTTGTCGTCATGAAGCCTTCCCAACCATCACCCGTTATTCTGTATTATCACTCAAAGGGAAAGGGGCGAGGATCTTTTGAGTTAAAAGAATGACTCTTAACCTGTCATAGTAAATTAAAGATGGCAAGTAAAATAAATCAATATTTATTTTAGAAAAGATTAACAATAAATATATATATATATATATATATGAATATATGCATATAGGTAACAATAGATAGTTAAAAAGAAAATATATAAATATAGAAAAATGAAGAATGGGGTTATGCCCATTACTATACAGTGGTACTGTTGCCATAGCAACCTTTGTCCTAACAATTACATTCACGATTACATACGGTAACATACGACCCCTCAATAGGTCTCTGCGGCAACCCGCAATGTACTAACAACCATACCTATACGTCACAGGCTAAACATCCGCATTTTACAAACGGACTGTATCGTATGCTTTATAATTACAATTTATAAGCATAAATATTCATGGCAACCAAAAAAAGAGAAAGTCAATGATTCATTTTAGTCATCACAATAAATCTAACAAACAATATTTAGCCGTATGGGCCATCAACATTTCCCATACTACCCAGGCATTCGCCTTCAAAAATGTAAGTTATAAAACTTACAATAAAAAAGTCCCTCATTCTTTCTAATCATGTTACCAAGCCGGAAGGGCAAAAAACCTCAGTAATACTGTTAACAAGTAATAAACAACATTATGCCATTTTTGGGCTACGTAATTCGTCATTCCTACTAAATTAAAGAATCTATCCAAAACAACAGATGAAAGTCCAAAATTAATTTTTTATTGTACTGGCCAAAAAGGAATTTAGACCTAGCTTAAAATTTACAATTAAACCTATAGCAAATTTCCGGAAGAGTAATTTTAACTAGTACGGCCGAAATTGAATTTATACCTTGGGAAAAATCCCATCCTAGAACAAGTGTCAAAGACACGGATGATTCAAGAAGTGACCTGATGACACACACAACATCAGTTTATAAACAGTTATTCTCTGAGGGGAGGGGAACATAGGGGAAACGAAAGAACATAGAAGAACAATCACATGGAACAGAGGGATAGGCGCAGTAAAGAAACAAATAGGTCATTGGAGAGGCGTCTAGAACATCACGTGTCCACTACTAGATCGCTCCCATGAAGCAACGCGAGATCAACACGCTCAAAATGCCACACCTCTAATTCTTCTAGTTATGTCTTTACACTCGGAGCGGAAACAATGCGCGCGGGCAGGGATGTTTGTTGACGAGACTTTAGACACTGACCGAGAAACGGGTCACTTTTGCTGAGTCCAGTATTGTTTATTCTTCGGTGTTGTAGAAATAGTGTTCATTTACTCGTATTTTCTTCATGCTTGTAATGTTGATGTCAAGCAACTTTACATGACTTTGTCCTTTATTTATATAACTGATACCCTGTTAAAAAAATGTACAAACAGAATAATATACTGTCTCCTTTTTTTTATAATTACTAATACATTGTTAAAACTGGTAGTTGGCATTACACCATTAAATAATTCATTATTTTGAAATACCCTACTAAAAAAAGAATTGTTTTATTTTAAATACTAATGGTGGCCTGGTGGTCTAGGGGGTAAGTTGTCAGACTTTTGTGCTGGGGTCTGGGGTTCAATCCTCGCTCACGGCACAAATTTATCTGATTGCCAAACCCTTCCTTCACCTCTGACAAGACGTGTATTAATCACAACTTGTGAATGTGTTGAATGCCAGGCTTCCACCGTGGTTCGGATCCTACGTTAATTTGTAAGTACTCAATTTCATCTCACAATCACCCTACCATTACACAGCGTAGGTACGTACAGCCCAAACGGGTGGTAAGACGTGGTGCTAGTGATAATAGTAATATTTATTTTAAATACGGTCATATCTCAACGAAATAACTCGTGTTAGTTTTATATCTTCAACGTGTGCTTTGTGTTAGCGCAACCCAGAGCAAGTCAACAAGTCAAGGACCCGCTTTGGTGGCCGCGTGGTCTAACGTGCTACTCTTGTGGTAGACAAGACTTCCTATGACGGGGAGATCGAGGTTCGAATCTCGGTCTGGTGTATTGAGGCGGGTTTTTCAAAATAGTTTTCCACTCTCCACGGCGCAAATGCGGGTACATTTCTTATAAATATAACCTTCCTCATCCTTAAAACCACTAACGTATTTAGTACTGATATTGAAACATCGACAATGGTAGCTTATTTACTACACTACTGCTACTAAATATCGTTAATTAGTGGCTAATTAGTGTATGCATACAGTAGTTTTTTAATAGACTCATCGACAATATATTTGGGTATCGCTGCTTTAAACGAGTTAATTATTTTTTTGTATTTCAATTCCTCGCTCGAACGTTACATTTTATTGTATGCTGTCTAATATTAATATAGTTCGTGGTCTGTGCGCTTATTGCTGAACTAAGAACACGCCATTGGTTAGCACGTGCCGGTAATCCTCCGCCAACAACTAGTAAGGTACCATAAAAGCCCTTAACAGAAAGAAGATCGTCCAAGTGTGTAACTTATTTTTCATTTTTGACGTCGCTTTTATAAACGCTTCAGACAGACAAGGCACGGCTGATTTCCCACTTGTAAAGACGAGAAATAATGGTTACCAAAAATGGCACGGATGAAAGGATCGACGGATGGGGTGGGGGTCATTTGGCGAATATGAGCCTTTTTACGCTGTCAATAATAGGGCTCTAAAAATACTTGGTTTTTGTTCAATTTTATCATCCCTAATAAAATACGAGGCGATATAAAATGAAATATTTTAAAGGTAGAACGCTCTGAAAGGCTGTTGCGATATAGAAAAGAGAAGATGATTGGTATTAAATACATAGGCAGGAGAGTCTGAGAAATCTTAACTAAATTTAAAGTAGCTATTTTATTTAGACCAACACTCTAGTTACAAATGCTACTTTTAATTTTAAAGCTCAATGTTT
Organism: Timema poppense; assembly: GCA_902141375.1. NCBI lineage: Eukaryota > Metazoa > Arthropoda > Insecta > Phasmatodea > Timematidae > Timema > Timema poppense. Next base: position 74,552 of record CABFOV010001748.1, on the reverse strand, counting down.
ATTTAAAAATCCTTAAAAGGTAACATATTAAAACTAACTGATGGTCTATTTTTTTGGAAAATAATAAAGAATAAATTGAAATAAAATATTATCTTAGACACTTTTAAATGTTGGTATTTAAGGTAACATTTTCTAATAACGTGAGCTGTTTAACCTGGAGATTTATTGGTACTGTTTTTCGTAACTGCAAAATTAGTTCTCTGAAATGTGGTGATAAATATCAATCTTTAAACATCCTCTAAATTTAACCTTAATACATGTTTTAACAGCGTGCTTACCCTTTCATGTGAAAATTGAATAGTAACGGGCTTAGAAGGTATTTTATTATTATATTGTTATTTATCACTGCGTCTTACTACCCGCTCGGATTATACTCCTATTTAACTACCAATTACACCAATGGGTTATGGAACTAGGAATGCTTTATATATATATATATATATATATATGAAAGGCATTTGCGTGGCTGGAGAGTAGAAAACCATTTAGTAAAAAATACTGTTTGTACACTCTACCAGGACTGAACCCTGATCTCCCAGTCTCCGGCAGTCTAATCCAACACGAGAGTAGCGCTAGATCATGCGGCCATCAAAGCAGGTCAGGTCTTGTATCGACTACAGCATTTAACTAATCTTGACCCGTGAAAGTTTGCATATGCTAATATTATTGTTAACATAGTTATTAACGTGCTAAATACATGTTTATTAATTAAACCGGAAATTTGCCAGCTTTTACATAATTAATATTAATAATTTGTATAGGTTTTTCAAAAAGGAATATCTTCTAGGTAGTCTTTTAAATCCACTAAAGGTGCAAACATATAGTGGTATTTTAAAAATCATTCATAAGAACTGCATATATTATTGGGAGAATTTAGTAATACGTCGGGGAAGTTCTGAAATTTATTTTGAAGTTTCATGTAACTTACTTAATCGATAATTTGTAGTAGCTATACTGAGTTGAATAGTGTGAGGCAATGTAAAATATGTTTTAATACCAACTATCAAGTGCCCTGCTGTGCCCGGGAGAATGGTTTAGGATGGAAATAGTCAAAAAGTAAATCTAATAAAAAAGTTTTAAGATGGCAATAAGGGGGAAACGTGTATTATTTTAGAGGAAAAGGGGTAAATAGTTTTAAAAAAGGGTAAAAAGTTTAAAAGTAAATATATAAAAATTTTAAAATTTTCAAGGCACTTTTTATACCGCGGTTTCCCTTTTTTACCTTCTAACTATTTTAAAACTTTGTATGCATTACTACAAAAAAGTAAATGTTTTATGTTAGTTGTATCAATTTAAAGCTCTTCGATTTTCCGGGATTAAATTTTGAAATTCAGTATGGTGTGAGGTCATTCGACTCTCCCGAAATATCTATTGACCTGCATGTCGAACTTATAAAATATATCACACCAAAATGTTTTTTTGTAATAGATTTATCAATATTGAGGGAACCCACTCTCTCCATTTACTGCTTCTTAATATAGAAATTTAAGGATCTAACCCCAACTGCAGTCGTTGGAGGAGGAGAGGTGGGGGGTATACCCGCCAGACTAATGTCAAGATTTCAGAACCAAGCCTTTGGGAAACAAGTCCAGTCAAATATATCATATCACTACATTTATATTATAATTACGGTTCATTTTTTACAGGAAGATAGAAAGTTTACTAGATCCTCTTTGACATATTCATACGTCAATTCATGTGATTTATATTATTTCAATATCTATAAAATAATACTAAAAATAAAGTAAAAGTTTATCAATACTGACCACCAAAAAAAGTTCGTATTTTTTTAACTGTTCTTCCTATAGTAATGCATTGTAGAATATCTAAGCTAATGTGATCGTCTTTAAACACACATTCAAACTTTAATTGTTATTAAACAGTCGGCTAAAGATTCGTGGCATTTGCTTTTATTCTACCTAATTAAGTCTATTCATAATCTAAATACACAACTGAGAAATCCCAAACCCTTGCTAAAGTATTGATAGGATGGGTTACGAACTAGAGCGTAACTCGCAAATTATCAAAATAGGTTTAGCTATACCGTCCAAAGAGGCGGACGGAAGAAAGCTTGACATTAAGAAGCATGTCGCTAATGATGGCGTCGTAGCGGGCGGCTTAAGGATTGGGAGAGAAGGACCTTGATGGAGCTATAATTTGGGGATGACGACATGAAAGCGGCGGCTGACAGTTAACGAGTCTTGGAGGGGCTTTTCAAGATTGATGTGTTTCTGTTGTCCTATCCCGAGAGGTTTGATTACTATCATATGCACTCAGATTAGAAAGGATGAGACACACTGGAGGGAAAGTTTGTAAGTTTCATGTGGCTCTCACTTCAAACTTTGGAGAACTCTAGCTTTTATGACAAGCTGTGGGCACTTTTTTTAAAACTCGCTAAAAATAATTCAAAACCCCAAAAAATACGAGTTAGTATAGTTTATTACATATTATAAACGTCATATATTTTTTAAATATCTATCGATTCAAGGAATATCTTAGTACGTGACGTTGTTTGAACAGAGCTAATGTTGAGAACGACTGGAAGGCTACAGTTACACTAGCAAGTGAATTGCGACATTTCTTGCGTGAGTGCTGTCCAGAATTGTCGATCGAGTGACTTGCGAGAGTTCTCGCAAAGCTGTGTACATCTGAGAGGAGAATATTGCCCGCGCAAGGTTTGTTTCAGTCATTTTGGGAAAATGCCTCCGTCAGATGTCTCAAATATGCTGCTGCATTATTAATCCTAAACCAAATATGTTCTATTATTAAAAAAAATAAATAAAGAAAAGGCAATGCTGGGTCAAGGAGTGGATCCAGTACATCTTATTTTCAACTTATTTTTACTCAGTTTTTGATTATATTGACTGCGTATATTGTGCAACCCTATAGATGTGTCCACTGGGTTGGTGGAAAACTTGTTATCTACGGCTTGTAAGTTGTAAGGTATCTTGTTTTTGTAACCTGTCTCTGTATTTTAAGTTTCGCACAAAACTTTATTTTCCTCGTACAGAGCAATTAGCAGTTTTATTTCACTATCACTCCACTTTTTGAAGGCGGACATCATTGAGAGACAGTTAGCGCGCGCACGTCTCGCAGAAAATATCGAAATGGTTTGGATATTCCGCGAGAGCTTGCAGAAGAGGCGAGGAGTGTGTTAAGACAGACAAGTTGGGTCTCGCGGAACTACTTGCATGAGTCATCGGAAGTATACGCGCAGAGCTGTTTACATTCGCGACTATTCTGTCTGACAGCACCTTGCGCGTGATTACCTGTCAGTCTATCTGTAAAAATGAAATATCATATTTACATATCTAATGATAAGTTTATTAAATATGTAAATATATTAATCAATAAATTATTCTATTTTAATTCATCTAGACTTACTATAGTAAAACTTTGTAATTTCACAAAAATTCTTTCTTATACTTAATTATACTAAATATTTAAATATTGAATTCTATAAAGATAATTTAATATATTAAGTATTTAAAGCATTTTATCTACATACTGTCGAATATGAGTATTTCTTAATAGCGGTTATAGCCTCATCTACATATTATTTAAATTAAAAATGGACATCAGGAAACGGGAAATGAACTTGGGACCTATAAACTACGTTTTGATAGTAGCTATCTCGGTACCTAACTAATTCGTTACGTCTGAACAAAGGGGAGAAAATATATTTAAATAAACATTTGATGAAATAGGACATATAAATTGATTACGATTGTGGAGCGTGAAAGGGGAGGTTAAATATAGATATATCTATTGTGCGTCTGGTCACGTGTGTAACCTGAACCTAGCTAATACAGTACTGGCTCGCAAATTATGTTACGTGATGCCATATTAGGTTCTCGGTGCTTTTTTTTATTATCACTTAGCGCCGTGTATCTTACTAATTGTTCAGGTTATACACTTTTTTTCTCTAAATCTTAATTCTAGGACAGACACAAAATCCATCTCCCAGCCGTCAATTCATCACTGTGCAAGGGGAAACCCACGTTCCAACAATTATTAATTTCTCCCCCATGCCAGGGATTGAGCCCGGGACCTAAGCTCCGTAGGAGGGTGCACTACCGACGGAGAAAAGATTCGTAATTTTATAGCATAATTGTTTTTCTAAGTTATATCCACAAACAAATTTATATATATATTTTTTTGTGCAAAAGGGCTAAAAAAAAATTAAGGTGGGGAGGGTTCACAGCATAGACTTTCTCGCTACTGTAAATAAGAAGCTATATTTACTTAACTCGTAAGATATTTGAAACCAGATAATAAATATTGTTGCACATTCTATCAAAGATCATAAACGAAATAATATACACTCTTAGAGAAAATAGGAATATCACACCCACAGAGCAATACAGCAATTTCCAGATTTAAAACTTCCGTTATATATAAGTATATTACATATATGGTAAATATGCCGTAGGCTAATTGTAAAATCTGGTTTAATGCAAAAGGAATCGTCAATTTAAAATGAGCCAGGATAATTGGAAAATAATATTATACCTGCTTATCAGCCTGATAACTTTTAGGTTTATTGCAATGAGCCCATACAGCTTAGGCTATTAAGGAAATGCACATTTGTTCGCTTAGTCAGTCTAGTTGATTCCAGGCCCAAAAGGCATATTAAAAAGTATACAGCATTGGTCCCCAATCTGTGAGACGTAACAATTATGCCCGATGGTATGCCGTGAGAATCCAAACAAGACAAACAAATTAAAGACGTAAAAAAATTGCCTCATAAAATCTAATAACTATATTACGACCCAGTCTAATAGAGGTGACCTCTAGATTTCTGACACACAAATTCTTGAAGACATCCCGGAAAAATATGTAACTGTTCGTGAAGCTGTGAGTAAGGAATTAAAGTTTGGGGGCCGGGGATATGTCTGTTGGAAGTGTATTGTCTCGAAAATAAGCGTCAAACGAAAAGTGTGCCTGTAATAAGGCAAACTAAGTGTGCACATCAAAGTGTCACCAGTTTACCGCGTGAAAATGAATATTAATATTACCATCCCGTATTACTACCCGTTCGGGTTATACGCACTTACGCTAATGTGTAATGGTAGGGAGATTGTGAGACGAAATGGAGAATCTACAGTTTAACCTGGAATCCGAACCACGGTGGAGGCCTGGCATTCCCCACGTTCACAAGATGTGATTAATACACGTCTTGTCAGAGGTGAAGGAAGGTTTTGGCAATCAGATAAATCTTTGCCGAGATTGAGGATTGAACCCCAGACCCCTAACACATAAGTCTAACACCTTACTCCTAGACTGCCAGGTCACCCGCAAATAAAAAAAAAGTGATATGAGTCAAGTGTGAATTGACAATGGTAAATGACACAATATACTTGTAAACGCATATATTTATTCTGTAAAAGAAAGGTAACTATTAAATTTGTATCTGTATTATTATTTTTCAATAACCATTACATATTCACAAGAGTTTGCTACGGTTTTCTTTTATCTTTGTTACTATATATTACTTGAACTTGAGATTTTTAATCAAACCGTGCAATCGTACGGAACTTAGTAAGTTAATTTATGATCATGCTGAAAGAGGAAAATACTATATTTGGTAGACCAGTGATTGTCAAACTTTTGTAATGGCGTGCCACCCCAACAATTGTTGTAATTTGGAATAGGAACCACCGTTAGCATATTAATTACAAGACTGTGTGTCTGCACCGTCTGTTTGAGCTTTACTCAATGTTGCCACTCTACCATCACTGAATATATTTTAATTTAGGTTAGACTGAGTAGTGATATATTTACTAGACACCATGAGTCCATTTTCTTACGACTTTATGTACTAATGTATATATTTAAAATTCGAAATATTAGTTTTATAAAAATATATTTCAAAGAATGACTTTTATTTTTAATATGCCTTCATTTGTTTGATGATAAATTATTTAGTAACTCAAATAGGTGTGGAGATACGATAAAAATTGGTAGTCTCCTTAAGTGTAAATTACCATCAAAGTTATTTGCACAAGTTTTATGGTTGGATATATATTTTTTTTTTAAATATGAAATCCTATGAAAACCCCACATCCCAAGTTTCAACCCAATTGATAAAATAGTTTCTTATCTGTCATAGCTACATACTGACATTTTTTTTTAAATCACTTTTTCGGATTTAGGGGGTCATGAAATCTATCAAAATCTTGAGTTTGTTTGTTTTGACAATTACTATTTTTTCTCAACCAGAGAAGAGTGAGATGGTAAAAAGTAACATTATATATTAACTAGTTGGTCGTTGCAACGATGGCTGCAGATTATTGCACTAAAATTTATTTTAAACTTTTTATTGGAAAAGGAGCTCTATAATAAGCCCTCGCTCACTTATTAGTTAAAAGTTTACTCGTCAAAGGCTATCAACTTTTCTGAGATATTTAGTTTTCGGTGTGTAACTTGAATAAAAACGTATATTTTCCCCCTTCACGCCCCGTTGGGAACTTTAAAATGACCCCTCTCCAATATATATATATATATGTATATATATATATATATATAAGTTGCACAAACCACTCAAGTACCTAACGATAGAGCCGATTCTATTTACAAGCAAAGACAAATTGAGACCTCCTTTACTAACTAACCAAGCAGAATGCCCAAATGGAAACAGAGCGAGTCGTTTGAGTGAGATCGGTTACAAGACGGTTGTCCTTTGTGCCCTCATCTTAGAAACCTCATGACATACTCAGAAATTAATAACCTATGGGTGCTCTTAAAATGTGAAAACAATTTACCACAACATAAAGGAAAAGCAAGCGATTAATTTTAAATGTTTATTTATAATAATATATCAAATATATGAAGACCATGCATAATAATATAAATAAAAAACGATAAACATATTTTAAGAATAGGTTAAATATTGAATATATATATATATATATATATATGTGTGTGTTTTCAAATTCCGGTCTTCATTGACATAAATAAATTTACTTTAAAATATAATTTGAACAATTCCGAGTTTCACTTATAACCTTCTCACAAAATAATATTATATAGTCCAAAAAATTATTAAACTCATCTTTTCAAAGAACAAACCCCTATTTACAAAATTACTAAATTGATAGATAATGATATTTAAATGCATCGCAAATAGATAGGAATAGTAACAAATCTAGAATAAATAGGCGTAATTTCCTATCGATTATAAAATTAGTTAGAATTATTGCCTTGGCTTTTCCTACACGATATCTAAATAATAAATAAAGATATGCCATAATAGTCAAATATCAATAACCTGAACTAAACAAAAATAAATAATTATTATTACTTTACAATCACTTTTCTATCTAACTACTAGATCAAAGGTAATTCGTATAGCAATATTTAACTATCGATTTATATCGATCTCAGCCATGATTTCAATGTTCATTGTTATAGCCCTTGGAAATCCTTATGAATTAACCACGATCAATTTTAAGTTAAATTTCCAATATCAGAGTATTTTAAATTTTTAAAGAAAGAGCTAATAAAAATTGTTCAAACGACAGCATAAAGCTCGATGGAGTGTGTTTCGGATTGTTATTAAATGACCGACGATTTTACACAAATATTACCGACCAACCCTTAAAATATTAGCGATAGACGACCCTAACACAGGATTAGCCCTAGATAGCTCAGTGGTAAGATGTGCTAAGTTGGAAGTTCCGGATTTAGTTCTATATTTCAAAAGAACTTTCAAAAAAATACCTAATTATTTTATTTCATTTATATGATATAGGTTTGAAGGCATTTAACCAACTTATTAGCGGTTTGGGTTTTCCGAAAAGCGTTTCATGGCCTGGGAATGCGTATTACGTTTGCCCTTTACATCTCTTCTGCCACCTTTAAACTTTTGTGGGGCTATTTTTTTAAATAATAAAACATGTTTTATCCACTATTACTACACTTTACACGTCCCTAAAGACATTAAATAAAATTACACTCAGTCACACTGAAAAAAATCCTTTTATCAATATTGTAGCACTTGCTACACTGACTTGAAAACGGTGTAGAGCCAGGTAACAATCCCTAAAGAGAGAAGGTTATGTGTCAGAGCGATGAGCTGTACAAACATGCCAAAACCACTGGTTTCAATAACAGACAACAGTGACTTGCAGTGAGAAGGGATGAGTTGTCTGCTCTGACCTGGCCGTTCTGTTTCTGCTATTGCGAGGTTGTATCAGATATATTTTCAAAATATGGGGGTAAAATATGAAGAACCTCAGCTCGTATTAGTTTTCATGAATTTCAGATTGAATATTTATTTGAATTAAGTACCATTATTTAGTTAAAAGAAGTCTGCATTAATTGATTTACTTCTCTCATTTATTAACACGTTTAATCATACAAAATAATGAATTGAATATTGTATTTAGGTGGTTAATGTTTATGCATCTAATTGTAGGTTTGTTGAAATAATATTTATTTGAATTAATATACCTCCTCAAGTACTTCTGCCATTCCAAATATAAAATCTTTGCATCGTTTGATCTTTCTAAAATTTGTTGCACTAGATGCCAAAATTTCAAACTTTTAGTAAATACTTTAAGTAAAATATACATTTAATTTATATTCAATATACTGATCCAAGTTTAAACTTGGATCTATACTTATTATGCATTTTCCGTCATTATCGGAAGTTGCTAAAAGGATGTTGGTAAGTTTGGATGTAAAGGCCTCATCTGCTCCTCTGTGTTATATTCAGTCTGTTATATGGATGCTTAGGGCTGGGTTCATATTGTACTCCCTTTTTAGGGGGTGCCCCAGAAAGAGAGAAAATGGCGCGCAGATGTTCAGCTCGAACGTTATATTTAATTCTACCCACTCTCAGTTATTTCAAAATAAAGTCGGAGGATTCCAGCAGTGCTTGTTTTCTTTAACAAATCTATATTAATAAATTGTATAAATATAAAATAATGTGCGAAAATGTGACATTAGCTCTTTTTTCAATGACTTTTTAATCATATGTGTTGAGCTATGAGACTAGATTTGATGTACAAGGGCTTTAGATTTAGTCTTCCTTCAACAAATACTGTATTTTCTTTTGATACGTTTTAACTTACGTAGACGGCCACCTTGCTATCGTTTGCACTGTGTTATGTTTGGCGTTGAGTTCAGATGTATAAGCAATACTTAGCTTGTATTATCAAGAGTCTGCGGCTATAATATTGGCCAACATATGTGGCCTCCGATGTTAATTCACAAATATTGTGCTGTAACTTATGCATCCTGTGTTTATTAATATGTATTATTTTGTACACCTTAACAACCTTATAACTTTATTTATAGGAATATAATTTTACAAGTAAAAACTATATTTGCTTATAAGTTATATTATTAATTATCATATTTGTATACGGCCTCCAAGTCAACATTTATAATAAGAATGGTAATATTTAAATTTTATCATCTAATTAAGCGTTCATGATTCTCTTCCTCGCTATTTTTTTTTCAGTAAATGTTTTTATGGTTAAACTTCCTTTTTATCGTGTTTATAAATGTCCAGTTAGCTAAAGAACCTATTGAATCTATAAAGCATGATCTATTTATTATAGATTGTTGTATTGTGATGTTACAAAAGTGTGCTATACTCACATGAGACTAAGTTTACACAAATATCAAGTGAAACATTGAGTATTATCTAATTCGATGCATTAATATACACATTTTATCCCATTAACACTGTTTTCAGAATCAATTGAGAGATTATGTCTCTTTAATAGAGCTACAACTGGTACAACTTTGTAATAAAAAATAAATTTTAAAAATGCTTTTTATTTAAACAAATAATAGTATCCTTGCTCTTTGTGTGTGTTTTTTAAAGACAAAGGTATGTGATAAGTTTTGATGTTTACATTTGCTTTGGAAATATTTCCCATGAGACCCCTGGTAAAAACTGCGCTTTGATTCTAGTATGTCTGAATACCACCTGAAATGGCACGTCTAGTTATCGAAATGGACTTTGTTTAATCAAGAATAAATATCTCTATCTATTCATCACGCTCACTAATTTCTACCTTGTTCATTTTATAAGGTACTGCATTATGATATACTGCTTTGGTTTGCTTGTGGTTTTTACCTTGTGTTGAAAGGAAGGCGCCATGATTGGTTTTATTGAGAAATAACTGTGTATTATTCCTATGTGTATGTTATCTGATCTGGTAATAGCTCACCATAGCGTTTTTGTGGATGTAAAACATACCGTCAGTTTGATACATTTGGTGCTTTCAGATACGAGTGTGTAATAGCTGGTAACCTCTGCTCAACGGCTTCCCCCGTCTTTCCTATTTCTTCTCATGTAACCCAATTTAACCTCATCAGCGTGGTATAACCTCACTCTTCATCTGCATCTCACTCATAACTGTGCGAGTGACATTCTCGTGTGCGCTTTTTAGAGGAAGATATCATCTCAACTGCTAATTATAACCTTGTTAGGGGTGGGTGAGAATAATGGGAACTCTCGCTGATGTTATGATAACTGACTGTACATGATAATGTAACTTTGAACTCCATACATGCTCATTAATGACAACAATCAAATCCTGAGGATTGTTTGAAATTATGGTTTATATTTTAATAAAGTCAGATTAAATCGGCAATTGTCATTTTTAATTTAATAAAATAATATAAATGTTGACGGAGCCTGGGAAACTATTTAGGTAAAACTACCCATAACTAATCAAATTAAGGTTCTAACCCTGACCTCCCTTGTAACCAAAAAATCAGTTTAGATGCAGGCTAGATGTATCTTAATAGGAACATAATTCAATCTGCAATTGTATAAATAATTCAACCGTTATTGGATTGAATAAAAAAATAATTCGCGGTATTTTACAACCCGTCTGGGCTATACGCCATCTGATTATTTGTTATTATTGTTGTTATTATTATTATTATTATTATTATTATTATTATTATTATTATTATTATTATTATTATTAGCACCGCGTCTTACTACTCGTTCGGGCTATACGCACTTACGCTAATGTGTAATAGTAGGGTGATTGTGAGATTAAATGGAGGACCTACAATTTAACGTGGAATCCGAACCACGGTGGAGGCCTGGCATTCCCCGATTATTTGTTGATGTAATTTTCTCTTTCACTGTATTTCGCTGTATTTTTGACTAGATGAGAAAGTACGTCAAAATTAAATGATTTATATAAACTAGAAGGAACAGTTTTCCGGTAAACGTGGGACGTTGAACAAACTTGTAAACGTTGAGGGGTTGTATAGCTCTGTGATGCTAGTCCCGTGGCCGTTTCCTTTCGAAATTAGTTTTGGAAGTGTACCGTGCTAGCAGCAACCTGCACATAATTGAAACAAGGCCCTTTGTTAGCTCAGTGCCGCCCCCACGCCATGAATTGCGTTGTTTATTGCGTGGCGCTCATCTCTGTCTCGCTCCCACAGTTCTGTTCTAGTCCTATGATATTTCTCCTCGTTTCTACCGGGTTCACTGTTTCGTGTTTCACCTACCTGTTATATGTTTTATATTGGAGCCCAATCTTTACTGTTTGTACTCATTTCAAACCTGTCCAGGTCTATCATTAGGTTTGTCGCGTATCCACTGTTTTTTTATTTTATCAGGATCATTTTTTCACTTTAAATATTAATTCTCACTAATAGATCGCCAAGAAAACTATTTAAAAAAATATATTGATTGTATGTTCAATGAAATATAACATCTTTTTACTCTCAATTAAATTTTCCGGATTTTTTTAATGGTACAAAGGTCTATTACAAGATTTAGAAGTTAGAAACTAAACTGAGTAAATACATCCGTATGAACATAGAAAGTGAATAGGTAAAATACATTAAACTAACCATGGCGCCCACAACTGGAGGAGGGCTTGCAGGGCTCTAGCCTGTGGGTCCGGAACTAGGAGGGGAGGGCTTGCAGGCCTCTAGCCTGTGGGTCCGGAACTAGGAGGGGAGGGCCTGCAGGGCTCTAGCCTGTGGACCCGGAACTAGGAGGGGAGGGCCTGCAGGGCTCTAGACTGTGGGCTCGGAACTAGGAGGGGAGGGCCTGCAGGGCTCTAGCTTGTGGGTCCGGAACTAGGAGGGGAGGGCCTGCAGGGCTCTAGCCTGTGGACCCGGAACTAGGAGGGGAGGGGCCTGCACGGCTCTAGACTGTGGGCTCGGAACTAGGAGGGGAGGGCTTGCAGGCCTCTAGCCTGTGGGTCCGGAACTAGGAGGGGAGGGCCTGCAGGGCTCTAGCCTGTGGACCCGGAACTAGGAGGGGAGGGGCCTGCACGGCTCTAGCCTGTTGACCCGGAACTAGGAGGGGAGGGCTTGCAGGGCTCTAGCCTGTGGGCCCGGAACTAGGAGGGGAGGGCTTGCAGGTTTTTAGCCTGATGGGCCGGAACTAGGAGGGGAGGGCTTGCAGGGCTCTAGCCTGTGGGCGCGGAACTAGGAGGGGAGGGCTTGCAGGTTTTTAGCCTGATGGGCCGGAACTAGGAGGGGAGGGCTTGCAGGGCTCTAGCCTGTGGGCCCGGAACTAGGAGGGGAGGGCTTGCAGGGCTCTAGCCTGTGGGCCCGGAACTAGGAGGGGAGGGCCTGCAGGGCTCTAGCCTGTGAGCCTGGAACTAGGGGGGGAGGGGCCTGCAGGGCTCTAGCCTGTGGGCCCGGAACTAGGAGGGGAGGGCTTGCAGGGCTCTAGCCTGTGGGCCCGGAACTAGGAGGGGAGGGCTTGCAGGGCTCTAGCCTGTGGGCCCGGAACTAGGAGGGGAGGGCTTGCAGGGCTCTAGCCTGTGGGCCCGGAACTAGGAGGGGAGGGCTTGCAGGGCTCTAGCCTGTGGGCCCGGAACTAGGAGGGGAGGGCTTGCAGGGCTCTAGCCTGTGGGCCCGGAACTAGGAGGGGAGGGCTTGCAGGGCTCTAGCCTGTGGGCCCGGAACTAGGAGGGGAGGGCTTGCAGGGCTCTAGCCTGTGGGCCCGGAACTAGGAGGGGAGGGCTTGCAGGGCTCTAGCCTGTGGGCCCGGAACTAGGAGGGGAGGGCTTGCAGGGCTCTAGCCTGTGGGCCCGGAACTAGGAGGGGAGGGCTTGCAGGGCTCTAGCCTGTGGGCCCGGAACTAGGAGGGGAGGGCTTGCAGGGCTCTAGCCTGTGGGCCCGGAACTAGGAGGGGAGGGCTTGCAGGGCTCTAGCCTGTGGGCCCGGAACTAGGAGGGGAGGGCTTGCAGGGCTCTAGCCTGTGGGCCCGGAACTAGGAGGGGAGGGCTTGCAGGGCTCTAGCCTGTGGGCCCGGAACTAGGAGGGGAGGGCTTGCAGGGCTCTAGCCTGTGGGCCCGGAACTAGGAGGGGAGGGCTTGCAGGGCTCTAGCCTGTGGGCCCGGAACTAGGAGGGGAGGGCTTGCAGGGCTCTAGCCTGTGGGCCCGGAACTAGGAGGGGAGGGCTTGCAGGCCTCTAGCCTGTGGGTCCGGAACTAGGAGGGGAGGGCCTGCAGGGCTCTAGCCTGTGGACCCGGAACTAGGAGGGGAGGGGCCTGCACGGCTCTAGACTGTGGGCTCGGAACTAGGAGGGGAGGGCTTGCAGGCCTCTAGCCTGTGGGTCCGGAACTAGGAGGGGAGGGCCTGCAGGGCTCTAGCCTGTGGACCCGGAACTAGGAGGGGAGGGGCCTGCACGGCTCTAGCCTGTTGACCCGGAACTAGGAGGGGAGGGCTTGCAGGGCTCTAGCCTGTGGGCCCGGAACTAGGAGGGGAGGGCTTGCAGGTTTTTAGCCTGATGGGCCGGAACTAGGAGGGGAGGGCTTGCAGGGCTCTAGCCTGTGAGCCCGGAACTATGAGGGGAGGGCTTGCAGGGCTCTAGCCTGCGGGCCCGGAACTAGGAGGAGAGGGCTTGCAGTGCTCTAGCCTGCGGGCCCGGAACTATGAGGGGAGGGCTTGCAGGGCTCTAGCCTGTCGGCCCGGAACTAGGAGGGGAGGGCCTGCAGGGCTCTAGCCTATGAGCCCGGAACTAGGAGGGACCTGCAGGGCTCTAGCCTTGGGGCCCGGAACTAGGAGGGGAGGGCCTGCAGGGCTCTAGACTGTGGGCTCGGAACTAGGAGGGGAGGGCCTGCAGGGCTCTAGCCTGTGGACCCGGAACTAGGAGGGGAGGGGCCCTGCAGGGCTCTAGCCTGTTGACCCGGAACTAGGAGGGTAGGGCTTGCAGGGCTCTAGCCTGTGGGCCCGGAACTAGGAGGGGAGGGCTTGCAGGGCTCTAGCCTGTGGGCCCGGAACTAGGAGGGGAGGGCTTGCAGGGCTCTAGCCTGTGGGCCCGGAACTAGGAGGGGAGGGCTTGCAGGGCTCTAGCCTGTGGGCCCGGAACTAGGAGGGGAGGGCTTGCAGGGCTCTAGCCTGTGGGCCCGGAACTAGGAGGGGAGGGCTTGCAGGGCTCTAGCCTGTGGGCCCGGAACTAGGAGGGGAGGGCTTGCAGGGCTCTAGCCTGTGGGCCCGGAACTAGGAGGGGAGGGCTTGCAGGGCTCTAGCCTGTGGGCCCGGAACTAGGAGGGGAGGGCTTGCAGGGCTCTAGCCTGTGGGCCCGGAACTAGGAGGGGAGGGCTTGCAGGGCTCTAGCCTGTGGGCCCGGAACTAGGAGGGGAGGGCTTGCAGGGCTCTAGCCTGTGGGCCCGGAACTAGGAGGGGAGGGCTTGCAGGGCTCTAGCCTGTGGGCCCGGAACTAGGAGGGGAGGGCTTGCAGGGCTCTAGCCTGTGGGCCCGGAACTAGGAGGGGAGGGCTTGCAGGGCTCTAGCCTGTGGGCCCGGAACTAGGAGGGGAGGGCCTGCAGGGCTCTAGCCTGTGGGTCCGGAACTAGGAGGGGAGGGCCTGCAGGGCTCTAGCCTGTGGACCCGGAACTAGGAGGGGAGGGGCCTGCACGGCTCTAGCCTGTTGACCCGGAACTAGGAGGGGAGGGCTTGCAGGGCTCTAGCCTGTGGGCCCGGAACTAGGAGGAGAGGGCTTGCAGGGCTCTAGCCTGTGGGCGCGGAATTAGGAGGGGAGGGCTTGCAGGGCTCTAGCCTGCGGGCCCGGAACTATGAGGGGAGGGCTTGCAGGGCTCTAGTCTGTGGGCCCGGAACTAGGAGGGGAGGGCTTGCAGGGCTCTAGCCTGTGGACCCGGAACTAGGAGGGAAGGGCTTGCAGGGCTCTAGCCTGTGGGCCCCGAACTAGGAGGGGAGGGCCCGTAGTGGGTCCTTAACATTCATTATATTACAATTTTCTTTAAAAAATGTTATCTCTCACTCCAGGAAGTAATACATCTGTAAGTAACCCTTATTGTAAAAGTAAACTAATGGGACTGTTTTGGTACAAAATATTAGAAAGTATTCATAGCAAGAACGTTGTCATACAATGTAAAGGTAATATCCCTTGATGTGGAGAACGCACTTATAAGAGATACCCTATTTTAATTATTCTCGCCCATTTTGAACTTTCAGAACTTAGACAATCCTCAACTTATCGCAAAAGAAGCAAAACCTGTAAATACATATTATTATTATTATAATTATTATAATTATTAATAATAATAATAATAATAATAAAGATCTCCCAAAAGACATACTGAACAAAATTCTTCCCCTTAAAAGTATTTACAATACAGTGTTCGGCACCCAAAGAAGTCTGATTAGACTTCTTAATGCAATTTACGGAGAGAGAAAACCGCAAGGTATATTTGCCAATATAATTATGTGTTTCCATGAAACTGCTTTGTACAGTACAAGTTATTGTTTCTTCAATTGAAAGGTCGTTCAGCAGACTGGCAAATAAGCACAACTGGTCAAGAGCGGCTTAATCATATAGCAATATTGTGCTGCACAAGAAATGATCCAAGCAAGTTGATTTTACTGAAGTTATTGAAAAATGTGCTTCGACAAAAACTATAAAATATATTTTGATATGATTGTTGACATTAATTTAAGTTCTTATTATGTAAACTCATATAGTTGTTTTGATAAAAATATGCATATTACAATTGTGTCATCACTTAACCGAGCTATGTTATCCTAAATCCCGTAGATCATCACCCTGCTCTAACCTTAGCAGCAGGTAAGGGAGCCCGCCGGTCCGCTTCAGGATGTTACGGACATTCATTCCCCAGTCCATTTGTTGATTTATGTGCGTTGATACATTAATACATACATTGTTGCTATTGCTGCTCTATGGATTGTCTAGGAGAGGCATGCGTTTACACTTTATGTGCGTTGATTCAATAGTATAAATAGGCTGGACATAAGTACTTGCTCTGATTAAGTAGCTCCAAAATTACTTATTTCGGTAATTATATTTATTATACTCTATAATATTTGAATTGAACAGCGCTAGTTCAAGGAACATCATCCTTTATTTATTTATTTTATAAGCTTTATCTACAAGCTATAATTATTTGCCAAAATGTACGTAGCCTACAAATTAAAGTCCCTATCTAATAATGATGTAGTGTGTACTAATTTCCTAGAAAAGGGTATATGGTACTTAAATAAGATTTACTTTTTCTTTACATACATCTTAAAATTGTTTAATTATATTATTTATATTTCTTTGTATTGTTTTGGTTTTAATATCACTTAGCACTATAATTTTTTCACTGATGTTTAAGTTTGTAATGATTAGCAACTAACATCCAAAATGTATCTATAATCATTAATGAAAGACGAAAATATAGTTTAAAATGTAAATTTATGTATTGTCGGTGACCTGGTGGTCTAAGGGTAAGGTGTCAGACTTCTGTGCTGGCGGCCGGGGTTCAATCCTCGGTCCCGGCACAGATTTATCTGATTACCAAACCCTTCCCTCAGCTCTGACAAGGCATCTTGTGAATGTGGGGAATGCCAGGCCTCCACTGTGGCTCGGATTCCACGTTAAACTGTTGGTCCTCCATTTCATCTCACAATCACCCTACCATTACACATTAGCGTAAGTGCGTATAACCCGAACGGTTAGTAAGACGCGATACTAATAATAATAATATGTATTGTCTGCATGAACAGTTTTTCTTGACATTACTATTTTGTTCCTTGACACAGACGGAAACTTATGTTCTTGATATGTATTATGATGTTATTTGCCGCCCTACCTTGTATTTCCCTATTTTATTTCTACTTTTGTGAACAATTATAATTTAAATTTCCGTGAAATATTCGAAGTTCATCAGCTGATTCCCAGCCTGACTAATGACAATGTTTACATATATTAAATTATGTAAAAGGACGGAAGGAACAACGTAAAACATTGTTTTAAATAATTTAAATAAGGAATTTTGATTTAAGGAAGAACACTTACCTTTTATTAAGCATATTAATTATCCTTTTAAGAAGTGTAATTGACTAGTTATTTTGAAGGTCGGCCATCTTTGTTTTAACGCATGGGCAGCGCTATCAAACGAGTGAGGAGTGAACTTCGTGATTTGGAAGGAATAAAAACGAGCGCGATTTTTAATTTTGACAGAAGGAAATATACATTTTATTCTTTATTAAAAACATTATTCTTATTCAATTGGCTATATTTAAATACTTATATTAAACCTACATTTCATTTTTATTTTATCACTAGTCTATAGCCAACAATTCATTTTCGTTTTTATTTATACATAGTTTGTTTTCTCTTTGGACTTGGAATAGAACATTTTTAAATTTGAAAAAAGATTAGAAGGTTTTGAAGAGTAGAGGGACTTCTTCCTGGTTTGGTGGTCCAAGATGGAGCCAAATGAATGTGGGCTCCCAATTTAAATTATTTTTATAGTGGTTAAAAGGTGAAAGATTGAAGTGAAATTAGTAAATAAAGGAAACTAAGAGAGTGTGTAAGAGCTGCAATGTTTGTGTTTATTTAAATTGTGGAAGAATTTCAAATGAAACAAAATTTATGAAGATGGTGTTTTCAGTATGGGTGAGGTCAAACCAACTATTCAATTAATGATTATTGTAATCATTTCTTTTCTCTTTTCTTAATAAACCAGAACTCTTATTTCCAGAAGGACAGACTAATACAACAAAATAATTAACATTATATGTTATGTCTAATTATTGATTTATTTTGATTGTATATATATTTTTTCTCTTCTTGGTCTCAACAATACTGTGCTATACTTTATTAAATTAGAATTATAATTAATCGGAATTCCATAGGTAGGATTTGGATGTGGACAAAAAGGAAACCACAATAAATTCATAAAGTGCCAACAATTGTTTTTTTTTATACATTTATTTTTATTTGTAGCCCTAATCACATTTTTTTTCAACAATCCATTTATTTTTTTAAAATCTAAATTGTTCATGTTCTTTTTTAGTTTTAAGTTCACCCAGTGGTCTCGAGGTTGAGAGTCGTTGTGCCACTGAGTTTATAGCCGAGGTAAATGTATTGTTCCCTTTTGATTATTATTTTTCCCCTAGATACCAGGGGTGGCGCCCAACAAAAACACGAATTATACAGATAAAAGAATTCAATATTTTTTCATTTAAAACTATTATTTTATTATATTATAATATAAGTTTATTATATTATTATTATTATTATATATATATATTTATTTTTTATTACAGTATCAAATGGCTTGTTGTAGCTCAGAGTTACCTTGAATTGACAATCAAGAGGAGTTGCAATCAAGAGCTGTAGAACTGAGAAATATATTCTTGGTAAAAATTGGTGATGAATTAAAGGTCGTGTGACTAGGTGCTGTGTCTGATCTAGAACTAAGTTTATTTGTAACTCTTCTTCTGATATAAGTTGATTCAGAGAATTAACTTTAGACTTTGTATGATCAAAAATATGTTGTTATACTGCCTTAACAATGTTATTGTCAAATATGTTTAAAAAGGCACAACTTCTGGATGTGTATGGCTGTGTAATGATGTTAATACATACAAAAAGTATACCATTAGATGCAAGCCAAATGGAAACCATAAAAACATTGCTTATGAAGAATGATTGTTGTTTGGTCACAATAAAATGTTCTAGCATTTCTTTATTGGTGTTAATTGTGTTCAAGTGATGACAGGACTGTCAGTGACGGCAAACTAGTGTCGTAGCCTACAAGTGTTTTACTTATTGGTATGAGACATCTCTGGCCAGGCCAGCCATCGCTGACCGGGAGAGGAGCGTTTACTGATCTGGACTTCTAATTTTGAAACTTGCGAAAACACTTGCTTTTCGCAGGCTGTACCAAAACAGAGCTAACTTTAAATGGTTTCTACTGACGTGCGAGTCGGTGTAGCGTTGTTTTGCTCGCAAATTAGTTTTCATTTTGACAACACTGTAAAACCATGTCGTGCCAAAGGATTGAGGCAATGAGATGCCACAACACGCCACGATACAAGATACGTAACTGAAAGTAAACACTATTATTGTATTGAGTGCATCATGTAAAACGATTTGTTTCGTTTTATTAGTAAACCAAAATCCAGTTGTATGCATCTAGGATTGTAGTCTCAAAATTTCCTCCTGTTATATGATTAGAAGTTAAACCATCCTCATACTCAATATCCACTTTAGCTTACTTGGTAGCGTACTTGTCTGAAGCTCAGATGTTCATTAGATCGATCCCACCTAACTATAATATTTTAATATTTTGTCTGAATTTAAATCATTATCATTAGCACCGCGTCTTACTACCCGTTCGTGTTGTACGCACTTACGCTAATGTTTAATGATAGGGCGAAATGAAATCACTTGTTAATAATTAGAATTCAGTAATATATTGTGTTATTTTCTCAACTATTTGTAAAACATAAATGTGCCCTAAAGGTTATTACTATGCGAATAATAACTAGCTTGATCCGCCTTATTTTTAAATGTGTACATTTTTATGCCATAAAACTCATTAATTTAATTTTTAAATAATCCCCTACATACAAAATTCCAATATCAATGTACCGTTTTTAATTTACTACCTTGTTAAATTATTTTTAAAGAAGCATATTATGGTGGTCTACTTAGGCTCGAATACCTTGTTTATTTCTATAAAAAATTATTTAAACAAACTATATTCTTACTAATACAGTCATTAGATATTAAACAAGTCTGATAAATTAAAAAAACAAACGTAGATGACAGGATCTGAGCACGCGAACTCCAGATTATGGGAACGTCATTCATCTACCGACTCAACCAAATTGGCACTTTTATTTTACATAATATATAATATTGAAAATTATATCTTCACCCAAACAAATATTTTTATTGAATAAAATGTACAAAGCAATCATACTTTCTTCTTCTGTAAACCTATTTTGTACAATAGTAAGTTTATTTAATAAAAATTGCTCTAAGAAAGCTGTAGCCGAAAAGGGGGAAGGAATCAATTTTGTTATGTTATGCTCTACTCGACAGACAAGGCCTGTCTCGCATGGTGTGAGGCTGGCTAGTAGAATCCGCTCTCTATTCGATCGAGTGACGTCAGTTTTCGCAACGCAAAAGTATCAAAATCAGAGGTTTGCGAGCTGAGAGAAATACACTAGCGAATCGCTAATCTCACGTTTCAAAATGAGGGTTCCTGGTCCATTTCGGGTTTTCGCATATACGAGTGTAGGCCTGTTATACCTAGAGATGCGGAAATATCGAATCTTTGATCTGAGTGCATTGTGTTGTGATAGTTTAATAGAAATATGTGTAACTTCTAACCTAATATTAATTAAAATAATCCTGGTATGTGTAATAAAATGACTCCTCTAAATGTAACTGTTCCCGTGTTAAATCCCAATACAAAAATGTTAATGGTCGAGTCTTAGCTACTCGTAGCCTACTTTATTATTACATCAATAAGGCGTCAGCACTGATTTGGTCAAGTTTAAATTAGTCATAGCTTTTCTATAAATTCGTATACGTGATTTAGGACCCGCAATATTAAATGCGATATAGGCCTGGATATGAGTGATGTGACTATCGAGTGTGTTTTTTTTAGGTCAAAACAATTTTATTTTAAAAACCTAAGGACTGGTGTATTTAAAGAAAACATTTGAGTAGGAAATTACAGTATGTTAAAATTAATACAATAATTATGATTTGTAAAAAGATTTAAGAAGGATTATTATATAATAAGATATATATCAGATTAAAATTAAACAAAGCGCTATATTATTCAAATCTAAATACTATAAAACTATATTTTATAAATTAATTGATTGATTTATATTTTTAAGCTAGGGATTGTTTTATATTTTGAGGCTATGGATATCTGTAGTCTAAATAATTGATGATTGTAATCATAATTGAAGGATTTAGATATTATATTTATAATGGTTAAGTCTTAACAGTGGTTATTAATGACTTTATTTAAGGATTACATAATATTTGTGTAGCTTAAATGAAATGCATCCTTATTCATCAGGAGTGGGTATGGTTAAATCAGAGTAATAAATAATCATTTACCCGGCAGAGATTCGAACTATGACCTACCTCCTCGTCAATGAAGACACGAGCTTTTAAGCCTTGCTAGTGGTTAAAGATTACATCAAGCGTATATGTATACTCATGACCAGTGGTTATTTCCTTTATTTTTACAAACCTAAAGTTATAAAGTCAATTAAAACATTATGTATTGTTAGAAATAATGTATATAAAAACATGGCGTATCACACATAGTGGGGGCATTATAAATAAATAAAAACATAGTAAATTGTGACCCCTCTTTTCCTAAAACATACTCATTTTAAACAAAACCGTTCCCAAAACACACACACACACATATATATATACACACACACAAACCCAAAATATACTCTAACCGATATAAATCATAGGACGCGAGAAACGAAATATTATAAGTTGTTAAAGAAACAAATTAAAGAGAAAATGAAGATTACTTTTAGATTATGAATGAACTAGTAGACCCTGTTAATGAAACATGTTGATGTAAATGAAGAACATCATGGCTCACTTCGCTATGGAAATACAGGTTGTTCATTGACCTGGGAAATTTCAAACGTATATTTACTAAAGTCAGAATAACTTATTTCTACCCGTTAACACCCGCTAATATTGTTTAACACAGTTCTTGTTGAGCATAATAATCTCAAATCTCAAAGTGTGATTTATGAGCGGTCCCATCCCATCTCCCCCCCCCTACAAGGGGTCTTTAGTCAAAACTCTATCATTGCTATGCAAATTGAATACTACTACACTATAGGAAGAATAACTGAAAAATAATATGTTTGTCAATAATCTTCAAATTGTGCTGGCCAGAGTGTGCTCTTTAACTAAATTAATCATTATGATCAAAAATATTAACACTTGGGATGTTGCGATATTAATAGCATAATTCTTATAAAATAACTATACAGACTGGAAAAAATGGAAAAGTCGGGTAATTTTAAAATATAGCTTCTCATAAGTAGATGTTTATCTTAATTATAACTTTAATTATGCAGGGTGGTACAGTTTTTTCTTTAAAAAATGAAGTATCCGCTTGCATGAATTGCACTCCAAGTCATAATTCCGGAAGCCATTTGGTTTTTACTTCTAAACAGTGTGTCCAGCGACATAGAAAACCGGGAAATTTACTTGGTCAGTTTAAAAATCTCGGAACATTCCGAAAATTTGATCAGATTTCTGGAATTTTCACACATTCACCAAAATAATACAAAACTTACATCTAAAATATTCAAAATTATATTTTTCTTCTAGATAATACTTATTGCTAATATTTTTAGCACACTTGGCCCTGTTTATTACACTGATCTCATTTCTCAAAGTCACCATGTGATTTTCATGTCTTATATCCACCCCTCTACCAAGGTCCTTTAGCCAAAGCTTAGTCAGGGCTTTGTGCATTCATTAGAATTCATTTACATTATAGAAAATAATGTCTCGCAACAATTTTAAACTCTACTGGTGTAAGATGAACTTCCAATATGATATCATTGAAATGTTACTACCAAATATCGCATCGCATTAGTCTGAATCTTGTAACCCCTTCATAGAATGTGTAATGTACGCGTTTAAAAATATTATAACATAATGTTGCGATATTAATAAAATAATGCTTGACTGGAAAAGTTTGAAACGCACTCTGGAAAACATGGAAAAGTCATGAAATTTTAAAATATAGTTTGACCGAACACCATATTAAACTGTGACTGACCGATTTATTTATATATATATTTATATATTTATTAATATATATATATTTATTTTCATTTGCTTCTAAGCGAACTACCTTTAATCTTAGTGGTTGATCTATTTAATATTTATTTAAACACTAAACCCTATCATATTGAACTCAAACCAATGGCACCAATCAGATCAGTCTCACAAAACTCTCCCGACTATACGGGAGTTCAAACCGGTTTGGAAAGGACGATAAATATATTCAGTGTCAAAGGTAGTTTTGAACCTCAACTGCACGGGCTGGTTGCCAATTTAATTCATTAAGTACTTTCCTACATTTTTCCACGCTTTCCATTTCCCCTCAGCGCCCTTCTCTCCTCCACCTTTTGTCACGTTTACTTGAATTAAAATAAATTAAACTAGCAGCGCTAACTCCGTGGCAACGTATTCGACTGACATCCCTTGGGTGTCCCTTTGGGTGTTCTGGCCGGGAGTACTTGCCTGGTTCTGCATTCCTCACGAGGGTGGGTAATCCTTGTCCTGATGCAGAGCCAAGAAACACCTTATATTGGTCGTTTCGTCCTACTTACCATACGGCTCGTACGCAAGTGCTAGGGACAAGACAGGTTTAACTTAGTGGAAGTGTACCCGCATTTGCGTGAAGGTTAGAACACCTTTACAACACCCGACTGAAATTCCAACCCCGATCTCCTCGTAATCGGCAGTCTAGTCTATTGCTGGATTGACACCCTAAAGTACTCGACCACCGAAGCGGGAAGTAATTTGATGATTAATACGGATTAATAAGTTGCCGTGATTTATGTGCGGTTTGTAGGCCAATAAGGTGCGACAACCCTCGCAAATGAGTTTTGTAAAAATGACACCTGTACACAGGAATCAACCCCGGGCCCTTTGGCCTAGTGCGCCGATTGTCTACCCCTGAGCTATCCATGATTCGTCCCATGTTCAGGGTAGTTCTACACTCATGCTCTACCCCTGAGCTATCCAGGATTCGTCCCATGTTCAGGGTAGTTCTACACTCATGCTCTACCCCTGAGCTATCCAGGATTCGTCCCATGTTCAGGGTAGTTCTACACTCATGCTCTACCCCTGAGCTATCCAGGATTCGTCCCATGTTCAGGGTAGTTCTACACTCATGCTCTACCCCTGAGCTATCCAGGATTCGTCCCATGTTCAGGGTAGTTCTACACTCATGCTCTACCCCTGAGCTATCCAGGATTCGTCCCATGTTCAGGGTAGTTCTACACTCATGCTCTACCCCTGAGCTATCCAGGATTCGTCCCATGTTCAGGGTAGTTCTACACTCATGCTCTACCCCTGAGCTATCCAGGATTCGTCCCATGTTCAGGGTAGTTCTACACTCATGCTCTACCCCTGAGCTATCCAGGATTCGTCCCATGTTCAGGGTAGTTCTACACTCATGCTCTACCCCTGAGCTATCCAGGATTCGTCCCATGTTCAGGGTAGTTCTACACTCATGCTCTACCCCTGAGCTATCCAGGATTCGTCCCATGTTCAGGGTAGTTCTACACTCATGCTCTACCCCTGAGCTATCCAGGATTCGTCCCATGTTCAGGGTAGTTCTACACTCATGCTCTACCCCTGAGCTATCCAGGATTCGTCCCATGTTCAGGGTAGTTCTACACTCATGCTCTACCCCTGAGCTATCCAGGATTCGTCCCATGTTCAGGGTAGTTCTACACTCATGCTCTACCCCTGAGCTATCCAGGATTCGTCCCATGTTCAGGGTAGTTCTACACTCATGCTCTACCCCTGAGCTATCCAGGATTCGTCCCATGTTCAGGGTAGTTCTACACTCATGCTCTACCCCTGAGCTATCCAGGATTCGTCCCATGTTCAGGGTAGTTCTACACTCATGCTCTACCCCTGAGCTATCCAGGATTCGTCCCATGTTCAGGGTAGTTCTACACTCATGCTCTACCCCTGAGCTATCCAGGATTCGTCCCATGTTCAGGGTAGTTCTACACTCATGCTCTACCCCTGAGCTATCCAGGATTCGTCCCATGTTCAGGGTAGTTCTACACTCATGCTCTACCCCTGAGCTATCCAGGATTCGTCCCATGTTCAGGGTAGTTCTACACTCATGCTCTACCCCTGAGCTATCCAGGATTCGTCCCATGTTCAGGGTAGTTCTACACTCATGCTCTACCCCTGAGCTATCCAGGATTCGTCCCATGTTCAGGGTAGTTCTACACTCATGCTCTACCCCTGAGCTATCCAGGATTCGTCCCATGTTCAGGGTAGTTCTACACTCATGCTCTACCCCTGAGCTATCCAGGATTCGTCCCATGTTCAGGGTAGTTCTACACTCATGCTCTACCCCTGAGCTATCCAGGATTCGTCCCATGTTCAGGGTAGTTCTACACTCATGCTCTACCCCTGAGCTATCCAGGATTCGTCCCATGTTCAGGGTAGTTCTACACTCATGCTCTACCCCTGAGCTATCCAGGATTCGTCCCATGTTCAGGGTAGTTCTACACTCATGCTCTACCCCTGAGCTATCCAGGATTCGTCCCATGTTCAGGGTAGTTCTACACTCATGCTCTACCCCTGAGCTATCCAGGATTCGTCCCATGTTCAGGGTAGTTCTCTATTCATGCTCTACCCCTGAGCTATCCAGGATTCGTCCCATGTCCAGGGTAGTTCTCCACTGATGCTCTACCCCTGAGCTATCCAGGATTCGTCCCATGTTCAGGGTAGTTCTCCACTCATTATTTAATGCAGAGTCTTTTAGGGACGGCAACAATGAGCTATCACTGATAGTGATATTAATGAATTGAGGTAGTAGAGGAAACAAGACCGAGAGAGTATGGGCATGTAATGAGAATGAAGGAGAGGAGGCTAAAGAAAATGATGGATGTAGGACAAAGACCGCAAGGGAGGTCAAGAAAGAGATGGGAGGAGCAGATAACAGAAAGGGTGCGATTGAGAAGAGAAGAATGGAGGAAATTAAACGAGAAAGAATGCGACAGGCTGGAAACAGTTGATGATGATAATGAATTAGTCTGACAGTATCTAAGAAACAAATAGCTTTCTCAACAACCAAAGAGCTTCAATCTAATAGTGAGGGTTAGCAGAAATGTTTAAACCAACCAAGAAATAAAACTTTGTGTCTTCAAGAGCCAACTTTTACCAAGCAAAATCTACCACAATAAATAATTAAACATAGTTTTTGTACCAGTGTTAAATTTAATTAAAAAAACTACAATTACAAAATGGTTCTGTTTTAAGAAAACACTTGGTCTCAATCATGTTACATTAAATATTGGGGTTATATATTTCAACGTCACTTGATTAACAATATTGTGTAGGACTTGCCAGTTCTCAAATCATTCACAATCAATTTAAATCTGAAAATAATTTCCATATATTCAAGCGCGGCCATAAAGGAATTTCTGCATATTCAACTTTTTATAGTTTTAAAAACCATTGATGAAAAACTACTTCGTTATAAAATATAAATCCTTGAAGACCTTGTATAATGATTTTAATGATGTATACAAAAGTAATACCTTTTTTTTTATATCGGTTCGTTAGTTAAACGTTAAAAATCTGTAATACACACGATACACTATATAAATAGATAGATATGGATATATACAGTATGGACATTTTAAAGAAGATCTCCAACATTGTTGAGAGTATGCGAAAAGTTCAATAAATCACAAATGGTTTCCCAATACCCATAAATATATCACACGTTTTAATACCCGGTGGAACGCCCTTAAATAAATATAAATTACAAATTTAAAACGCAATAAGGGCTCGCTGCTGGGCTCAACATGACCTCGGAGAGGGCTCGATTCTATTATACCATATTAAAATACAATTTTATATTGTGTCATCTTGAATCACAATATGTAGTTCTTTTTAATATCATTGATATGTGATACCATCACGAGATCGTGATGATAGCAATGATTGTTAAAATATGTATGTAGTGAGAGCACTTGTGCTAACCGCGCTGTAAGAGACTAACTAGGCCCAGCCTCTAGCCAGTCAGAAATGAGAGAGCGAGCGGTAAGCCAGGTCTATATTGATCCGTGGCATGACTTGCTAGCTCCGTCCTCGACTCAACAAATACATTGTCTATATTCTAGGGGCACTAGAGCCAAACATTCTCCGCCATAGAAAATATTATAATATATGCTTGTAAACGACGGATGTATACATCTTCAGGGTTCGAAAAACACTACTGGACAGAATACTCTGAAATAATTTCAGAAAACTCCTGTTTACATTTCAATGAATTAATAATAATTCACTAAATGTTTGAATGGATACTTTTTCATATAGTGACAAATTTACCTTTTCTAAGTAATTGTTATCGACTAAAGAGACATGTGGGTCACTTTATTGTCCGATAAATATACATTTATTCAATGCTTAAATATTTTATTTTCATGCGTTTTTCAACTAAAATGAATATTTTAATGATTAAAGTCATTGTCTATTGATGATAATTTTACATAACAATACAAAATTGGCGCGCCTCTAAAAATGTATTTACTTTAATTCCTTATCCACGTGATAAGAACCTTCAAACAAGCGAAAGAAAGATTCCAAGCAGAGTATTACTATTTCTAAGCATTTCAAGCTCCAGTTCTCGGACAAAGAGATGGCAATCGTTGTTTTTTGCATGAAAGTGGCTTCTTGCCCTTATTTATGATGATAACCTTGACTGAATGTTGCTTTATGTTCTTCTTCATTCATTTAGCCTACATCTACCGAACTCTGCCCCCTACCATTTTGCGTTCGACAAATCTTTGGCCATTTTAGATCTTTCTAGCCTTTAAATCCTTGTGAGCCCTATTAATTATGAGATTAAGTTAATAAGTATGTGGTTTTTCTCCTATTTTCAATTCAAACACTTTTGTTTTTAAAATATGCTCACTGGTGCACTAAAAAAAGGCATCATTTCGAAGCTATCAAAGCAAACAATAATTCGTGTTGTCACAGTAAAATGCTAAGTCAGCTTGAAACTGAAGATATCAAAATGTATACAATAAAAATAACATTAAAATGGTCAAGAAAGATATATTAATTACCGTTTTAAGATAATGCCTGTTTGTTATTGTCAATTGTCTATGCAGGTGATTATTGTGTATATAAAATAAACCAGACATTGTAGTTTATTTTGTAGCGATTTTAATAATTAGCTTTCATTTACACGTAATTTCAAATATGTTCAAATGTTATCTTTCTATTGTTATCTATTTCAACAAATACAAATTGTTTCAAGACTACACTCATACTCTACAATTCTAACCATAATCATCTATGGTTACTATTATTATTGTTATTTTATATTAAATATATTTCTGTGTTACTTGTACTGCTTGTTTAAACTGACTTGGTATATTGTCAGTAAATTAAACTTAAACCGAATAGGGTAGGACCTTATTTTAAACGAATCTAGTATTTATTCTTGTCTAATAATCTAAACATAAACAAATATATTTTAATTATTTAGTGTTACGAAATTTGCCACCCTACCTTGTATTTCCCTATATTTTTATGATTTTTGTGGATAATTTCCAATTTATTTTTGTATGAAATTAAGGACTTCAAAGTTCGACCGCTGTATGGCCGGCCTGACTTATAACACTATTTACTTCCATTCAATAAATTAAAAGGACGCATGGAACAACGTAAAACATTGTTTTAAATAATTTAAATAAGGAATTTTGATTTAAGGAAGAACACTTACCTTTTATTAAACATATTAATTATCCTTCTAATAAGTTTGTTGACTTATTTATAATGAACGTCAGCCATGTTTGATTTCAACGCATGCGCAAATCTGTCAAACAAGTGAGTCTCGTGATTGTAAAAGAAGAAAAAAGAGGAAACAAGGCTCGATGTAAATAACTCAAAACTAGCGCGCTTTTCAATTTTGACAGATAGAAATAAACATTTAGTTATTTTATGAAAACATTGTTCACATTCATTGGGATACATACATTTCATTATTTATATTAAACTTGCATTGTATTTGATTATATCCCTAGTCCTTAGCCAACATTTTATCTTTTGTTTCTATATATTAGTTTTCTCTTAGGACTTGGAAGTAAAGAATAGAACATTTTTAAATTTGATTTTGGAAGACTTTCTGTAGATGACGGGGTCTTCTTCCTCGGTGTTAGTCTATCATGGAGCCAAATCTGTGGAACTCCTAATTCAAATTATTTTAAAGTGAATTAATGGTTGTAAATTATAGTACAAGTAGCAAAAATGGAAATCTAAGTGTGTGTGCAAGAACTAGACTGTTTATTTTCGTTTGGATTGTGGAAGAATTTGCATTACTAAAGTGAAACTAATTTCTGAAGTTGGTGTTTCAATATGGACTAATTCATGGGTGAGGTTAAACCAACTCTTCAACTTAAGTCATGGGATTTTTTTTTCCTCCTATCAAAATCAGAATTAATTTACGAACTTTCAGAAAGACATACTAATGCAGAGAATTAGATTAGATTAGATTAGATTGTTACAGGGAGACAAAACAGGAGGGTCCATTCCCCCTGCCTGCCCACACCGAAGCCTCAGCTTATTGTGCGGTATCTCTCCCTGTTATCCTAGTCAAGCCATCCTGTGTTCCTGAAAAGCCCAAGGAGTCCCTCAACTAGATGATCACTAGATACAATTCCATTTGGGTCCAGAGTCCCAAATTGGTTGTATCTTCGTAGTTCCAATGCTTTACATTGGAATATGAGGTGTGATGCTGTTTCATCTTCCTCATTGCACTTTCTACATTTCATGGTCTCTCTCTCTACCCCCATGTTGTATAGGTGTTTCCTGAAATTCCCATGGCCAGTCATTAGACTCACCATTAGTCTCATCTGCTTCCTGTTAAGGTTCAGTATAGCAGTGCTTCTCTTTGGACATGGTCTCGGCATCATTAGCTTCCCATGCCTTTGCTTCTGGGTGTTTGCCCAGTATTCTG
>CABFOV010001748.1:31172-43601 GCA_902141375.1 Timema poppense | reverse complement strand
GCAGCCGTTCCTCCCTTACTGTGCTGCAGATTAATCTGCAGCACCTTCAGGTTCCACGTTGCCGCCATCTGATTGGATGCCCTTGATCACCCTTACCTGAACTTGCCCAAAGCCCAAAAAAATCTTCAGGTCTAGTTCTTGTATAGTCTTCAGGGACTTTTCATCCACTTCAACCACAACGGTCTGACTATTGGTCTCCACTTTGCGGTTGATCACCCTCCAGTCCTCCGTTGCGATTTTTGGGTTCTGAAACCCAATTTTCTTAAACAGAGTCGCTGGTGGGATGTCTTTAAGTAACTTTGGCACCCATATGGATATCTTTGCAGTCCTGAAAAGCTCAGCTGCTGTTTTCACTTGCAGCTGGGCATCATCCCACGGTGATATCCCTGGTACCTTCCCTCTCAACCATGCTGTGGTGTCTTGCCCATCACACACAAATATGAGAGCTCCCTTGTTCAGATATACATTCCTGAATCTAGGACTTTGACTTACGTCTTCCCCAATTTTCTCAAAGAGAGCCATCTGAATTTGTTCCGCCTGTTGTTGCGTTATGTTTACCAGGGGGTAACCCTGCCGTATCACTGCCAGCCGAAATACCGATGCTACAGTACTATAGGACTGGTACCCTATTTCCTGTCTCGGCCTTTTCGAAGCTGGCTTTCCTTCTGTGCTGGGAGTATCTAGGGACTTTCCTTCTCTTTCCCTCTTTTTCCCAGAAGATGTGGAAGGAGTCTGTTCATCTTCTTCCATTCGCCTTGCCTTCTTCTTGGAGGTCTTGGGTTTCAACCCCTTCTTCTCCCTCCACTCATTCCTGGGAAGCCACTCCTTCCCTTCCTTCATTCTCTTTTCTTTACAGGCTTTCTTCCGTTGAGCTCCTGACAAAGCCTTAAGCTTCACCAGGTGCATTCCTTCCGTTACCCCTTCCACCTCCTCCTCGCTAGGAGTCTTGACCTCCTTTGCTTCAGAGATGGTATGCTCCATTGGACTTCCACCCAATGGTTGTTTTGACTGAGCATCGGGTGTCTCTTGCTTTTTGGCAATTCCTCCCTTTACTCCAGAAAAATTAGGATTCATTTCGGTCATTTTATTCCCACGAGTCCCGGGGAAATAAAGGTCCACACCAGCGGAGCCCCGTTCGCTGGTGTAAGGCTGCTTGCTCAGGGAGGTCGCCAGGTATCCCTGAGGCTCCGTTAGATGCACATCTTCCATGTGCCATGCACCCCATAAGCACGGATCGCATAACACCTTAGGGTTGGATTGGAACACGTTTAGTCTCACTCCTCGGCCGAGGCCTGTCTGGCATGGGAGCCCCTACCAGTAGCTACACTACCGCCAGCATAGCCCTCAGCTTCATCGGAGCCACAATCCCCGCCGCCCGGTCTGATGGACCTACGTAAAGGCAGTGTTCCCTGGCGGGGATGCAGAGAATTAAGTACCATTCTATTTTATGTATAATTATTAATTTTTTTATTATATTTTTTTTCTCTTCTTTTTGGTTTCAACAATACTATTTTATACTTTGTTAAATTAGAATTATAAATATCCGGAATTCCATAGGTAGGATTGGGATGTGGCAAAAAGGCAAACAATAATATATCCACAAAAGTGCCAATAATGGTTATTTTATAAATCCATTTTTATTTAAATTGCTCATATTTTATTTTAAGAATTCCCCAGTGGTCTCGAGTAACCAGAAAAACCGTATAATTTATATAACACACGTTTTGTTAGATTTTTCATTACATTAGTTTAGTTCAAAACTTGTTCAAAGTTATACAAACATACAAAAAAATGAAAAAAAAGGCCTTCCTCATTAGTTATAACTCTTCAAACATATGAACATAATAATTCAAAATTAGGGATGGAAAAAGTCTAACAAATTTTGAAATAAATATGGCTAAGCTTATTCTAAACCGCTAAATGTACCACATTGTTAAATACAATATATTAAAATACATTGTTGTCTTATTACTTCAAATGATTGTCACTCTTTGATAGGAAAATCGGCTACAACCTCAGATGATACAACATATATTTGTTGACTCATCAGTGTGAAACCAAGAATCTCTCTGCATCCACACAAGGAACATACACGTAACCCATTTTGATGGCTGCATGGTCTAAGGAGCTACTTTTACAATAAACTAGACCGACGATGATGAGGATATTAGGTTCGATCGTGGTTTGGTGTACTGATTTTTTTTATATAAATGGTTTTACACTCACTCTTCATGCAAATGTGGGTACATTTTCTCTAAATCCAACCTTCCACTTCTGTAGCACATTAGCTTTATTTTAAGTGTATAACCCGAATGGGTATTGAGATGCGGTGCTAAAAGAATACATCGTCTGATTTATTTAACGGTTACTTGCTTCCAGGACTTGATTGAATGTCGGGTGCAGACTGGCTCTTGAAACCTAGGCCTTTATATCGACAAGAATCTATCTGACCGCGACAGATCTTATATCCTATTAGACACGATTAATTTAATAAAACTTTATTTAAATATTATTAAATGTGTTTTAAATTATTTGAAACATATTTTACTACTTGTTTTGGTTGTAGTTCCGTTTTAAACATATATATATATGTGTGTGTGTGTGTGTGTGTGTGTGTATCAACTACGCTAATGTGTTATGAATGAGCAAGGTTGAATTTTGAGGAAATGTACCCGAACGTTCGTGGAGGTAGAGTTGAAAACCATATAGGATAGACCACTCTCACTACACCCGGACAGGATTCGACACCCCCCCCATCAGTAGTTAAATCTACTGCGACGGTGGTTCCTTGGGTCCTACGGACATTGAAGCGGGTACAGTTAAATTCCAACATGTATTGGGTATCAACCTTATTAATGTTCTTTCAAATAATGTTGACAAATATTGATTTGGTAGGCCTATCTTTCTAACCACTCTGCAAAAAATCATTGAATATATATCGAGATAGCTCGAAGAATCGGTTGCTCTTGAATACTCAATGTCAAATATTGCATTGGTATATTTTCCATTGTTGCTGTATAGTAATCATTTTTTTATCGTATTTCATATGAGCGAGAGAGACATGTCATAAATGTTCGGTCGCCTTGTGTGTTGACTATTAGCGCCTCTGGTGGCACAGAACGCTAACATTCTTCCTCTTTCCTCTTTTCTCTTATCATATCAAGAGAAAGTATTGTGATTGTGAAAATATTCGATCTTTAGAGAATGACAAATCTTTAACGTTCTACGTAAACACGAACCGAAACAAATGTATTTTACATTTTTATGTCCTCATATCTGTCTGTCTGTCCCTGGCCACGGATTCAAAACGGTTTGAAGGATTTTTTTCAAACTGATATATCTAGATTATAATATGGGCCTTTCCACAAAACCTTTTTTTTAACCCTGGCCCTTCAATTAATGGTAGTTTACTAAAGAGTTGGTTTTTTTAACTTCCCAACTTGCTCTAACAATGTTGGTATTTTATTCAAAATTGGTATCGAGGAACTATTTTACACTGTCAGTAATAATATAGCTCTATTTAGGCCTACCTAAAATAAACTTACTTATGATAATACATATAGACAATTTTAACTTTTTGGAAACTGACCTTGAAAATTGAATGGAATATGAGAATATGTTAATAGTTTTCCATGACAAATAAGAATACTTTTTTATTCTAAAGCATATATTTATTTCAAGGGTATCTTACAAATTATCTATTTTCTAATTTAAAAAAAATTTGAACAATTTGGTTTAAAATCTATATATTAAGAATTTATTTTGTGATCGACGATATGACGTTTGTCTCTTTGAGGAAAACATACTTAGTGTAGCTTACTATAAACTTTTTTTTAAGCCATAATACACAATGTGTGAAAGTTTGTGCCTTGTGTCGTAGGCCTGCCATTTATGTTGTACTAATACCACGGTCGCTTCCGTCAACCTCAAAGCATATGAACTTGCTGGGGATCGAGCTACACTTTTACAAAGGTTTGTTTTCTCTAACATTTTGTCTTACGCATTTACCAAGTTGTACCTAAACACTTTCAATATTGGCTCGTGTTGATCTTTGCTACATTCGAATGAAGAAAGTAGCTGACTCGAGCTGGCCGATTCATTCTATTTCCACTACCTGGCCAGAAGTGCTGAGAACCTGTAAACCAAAGGCTGTTGATATTTCTATTTATTTCGTGTTATTACGATTACATTATGCTAATTTTATAGTGCCTATAATTGCCTATTCTGTTGTTTTTTCCTATTTTATGAATAAAAGCCATAAATGTGCCTATGTCGGCTTTGTACTCTCTTTTTTCACCTTGTAAAAGATAGTTTAGAAATGGAAGTTTCGGCTATATTTGGTGGGAGGGGGTGTAGAAGGCAAGTGACGTGCTCTGACCTTGACAGACTGTTTATACAGGACCACGTGACACGCCCTCCCCTGGACATGTGATTAGGCCTGCACTACTCATTGGTCATTGCATCGCGCGAGAGAAATTCCCAAAATTTACCATATCAAACAAGACATTTCTTGTATACAGGCCTATTATATATTTGTTCATTTTAACTTTAAAACGGGGCTAAGGATTTTGATGAAATTGAGTTATCTAGCGTTTTCGGTTGTGAAAAAGCAATTTAGTTAGGTCTTGGCTTTAGGGAAAATCATTTAGGGGCTTGGGAGGAGGGAGTGTTGTACATTTGTAAATTTTATATTGAAGATAGGCTCAAGAATGAAGATTAAATTGTTTTATCTACAGTTTTCGGACGCTAGAGAGGGATCTAGCTAGGTCTCAACTTTGGGCAGTGATCAGACATCTTGAGAGAAAACTGCAAGATTCTCTCCCTTACATCCTGTGAAGTAGACAATGGAACCAGTTTTAAAATTGAAAACCTAGGGAAATATCTAGTGATTCATAGCCATGTAAATTGCTTGTAAGCTGCAGGTAGCAAACGTGTAGTAATATAAATTGTACATTGCTTATTGTGTGCCTATTTACCTGCCTATTTTAAACATCTTTGGTGCCTAAGAATCTTGTCCCTACTAATTACTAATAAACGGGTATTGGTACAAAAAATTTCATTATGGTACAAAATTTAGACATAAAAAAAGTTCAAAACTCCAAAGTGGCATAACAGAATTAATCTGGAGTCACCACTTTGATATGTTAATTTCTTAAAATGAGTACGAGTACAAAACTTTTTCTTTGTGGTTACAAAATGGTAAAAAAATCTACTACAAAACTCTGTTATCGAAAAAAGTTCAAATGTCAAAGTGGTAATACAGGTTAATTGATGTTCGAATCTGTATTGTTAATTATTGTTGCACTCCTTTGTCAGGCTCGGCTCTGATACATGAAGTGTGTTTTACACTTTCAGTAATTCAAACCATCTGTAATATATAAATATATCAATTTAAGCCTTTAATAACAAAAGGTAGCATTGGGCTGAACTTAACAAAGTTGGTATAGCAATTAATGGACTGCACTGAACTATTTCAAGTTTGTCAAGTTGGACCAATATTTTTAAAACATTATCTAGATCTGATCTAAAGTTATCTCGCTACAAATGATTATTTAATTGTTCACATCCTATTTACTGTACTTATTTTGAGGCATAATTAAATAATGTATTTTAATTTATTTATTGATTGTAATAAAAAATAACATTATTTAGTTTAAATCTTAATCCAAACAACGATTTTTCTCTTCGCCAGTATCAATTCTTGTATTTGAGATAGTCAGTTGTAGCATTTTGTCGGTGAGACGCCCCAAGAGAGGGGCAGGCGCCCTCTTGATGAGGTGGGTTCAAGACCCCACCAAAGTGCGACGACACACACAAAGGAGAAGTGCCCTCGCTCTCGGTGCGTGTGAATAATAATAATAAAAAGAGGTTGGTTGACACGAGAGCTGTGCTACGAGCTCACGCACCCCTCATGCGACAGTTGGCCTCGTGCTATTGATCGCCCCTAATGAACGAACCTGCGTACTTGGCTGCCGACACTCACAACAACACCACAGACTCGGGACTATTCTTACAACACCTGTTTAATATTACATTAACACCGACAAGGGATAATATATTGAGCTTTCGTGTCTTTTTTCTGTATAATGTATTTAATTTCCCTGGGTGAAATCAATGCATAGTTTGTAAAGTAAAAGTAGTCCCTAAGTCTATGTAACAACAGCAGAAAGCTTCTTCTAATTCTCCTTGCATTTAAAAACTACCCCTATTATTTTATAGGTATTGATAGTATATATCAAAAGTGACATTTGCTGACCACGTGACTTGGCGACTACTCACAGTGATTTTAGTAAATTATATTTAAAACCTACTGTTATTCTTACCTAAACCCTATTATATTCGATCTGTTGGTAGCATTTGATATATTCTGCTACGTTTATTTTATACGTGTATGTCTATTAATTCTCAAAGTTTATCCGTCTATTATTTATCCGATTAGTATTTGGTGTACCCAAAATAGCACCATCTCTGTAGGGGGCTCAGTACACTGATTAAAAAAAACTGACTACCCGAAACATTATTTTTGCACTAATAATGTAAATGTATACACATACCAAGTACAGATATCAACCAGTTTTCGTCAGCAACGATTTAATAGCCGGGATTATGAATCCAATAATTATGATTTATATCTGACAATGTCATTATTGTCTTAAAAAAAATAGCCGTAAAATATATTACCCTTAAATTCAAATGGCAAATATCAATAAGCTTTAAACTAAATATCTTCCCTTTGTTTACCCCTTTATATTGGTGTTTTAGGAATATTCTCTTTAAAACCGGATATATAAAGTGAACATTCAATCTCGGAGAACAAACGAACAGCTAATTATAAGACTTCGTTTTAATATAAGTGTTATAAATCGACATATAAGATATTTTGAAGAATTGCACTTACATTTGCTTAGAAAGAGGATCGAAAAATTTATTTGAAATCAACTTCCAATTCAGCCGGCTAAACTTTATACCTTGACTCTCCCGTCAGCGTCATTAAAATATTTTGCTGGTCTGACGCCTTAGCCCTCATGACTAATGTGGCGAATACTGTTGGTAGAAGAAAAAAAAAATATAATTGTAATGTATCGTGTATAGGCCACATCTGTTGATCATATATATGTGTATACGATACCTAAATGTTATAACGGGACCTTTAAATTAATTGTGCTTTACTATATTACAAATTTTATTTTTATTCTAAACATCTATCCTATGCGGATAGTTTGGTGATCATTTATAATTTTACCGTTTATAATATGTTAATAATGGGCAATACTCAAACTCAAGGAATATTATTACCCGATAAGTTTGTTACATTTCACATTTGACTTCCTCTTTCAAAATTAGGAATTAACGGCTGGGGGTCTGGTTGATGTGTAGGTTAAAAGGTTAAATAAAGTGTGTAAGCTATTCTCATGAAAGCACTTATTTCAGAAAGTGCACGTTAAGTACTAATTATAAAACTAAACTGTTCTAATAAACAAACAGACTCACAACCCTTGCCTTGGTATGGCCTTGATATCCTATTTTTGTTAAATATTCTGCTAGCATATGAAGGAAGACCTCAAAACGTCTGCTCGCAGCCGTTCGAACTACACGTAACTAAATCACACTAATAGTGTACGGATGAGGAAGGTAGAATTTAAAGAAACTGTACCTGAAGTTTTGTGAAAAGATAGAGAGTGTGTGATAAGGAGAGAGAAAGAGATAAATAAACCATTCCGTAAAAAACCCTTGAATTTGAGCAGTCCACATTGAAGCCTGAACCTCTGTCACCGGCAAACCAGACTGGAGTAACCTCCATGTGCTCATATAACAGGCCAGTTATACTTCTAAATGTCTTATTAAATGTGTATTTTTTAAAATATTGTCTGTCCGGCCGCTATTAGCAGCTGCGGTCACATTATAAATAATGTGCAAACATAATTTGATATTTTACTTTTTGAATAAAATGTGTACAAATCAAGAAGTTATTTTTAGTTAACGTCAGATTTCTTACGTTAATTTGCTTATAATTCGAATAAAATAAATAAATTATAATGAGTTCTCGAAATGAAAGGTCGGAGGAACATTTGAGCGCACATGAGTTCCACAGCTCTATCCGAGTGTTTACTTTGACAAGATGGTCTTGAAGTCGGGTCGGGCGCTCTATCCTTACCTTGTTAAGTTTCCCGGACGCAGGCAGGAGCCACGAGAGTGTATAGAGGACGTCGGGGCGGTAATTAGGGTCTGATTCTACTTGGCGGAGTGTCATTACAGACACACGCACACACAGCGGGGCTGTTGAAGGGTTCCCCGTCGCTCTTCTTTCTTACATCTCTCAATGCTATCCTTTATTACTCGTTATGAATATTATTAGAGTTGGACCAACCTCAACTCCCAAGTACTTGCTCTAACTGGTCATTTAGATCCACCGTAGAAACGAACCTTCTATGCTCTTCACTTTTCATCTCGCATTCAAAAACAGTAGTTCTCATTATTTAATAAGGTTATTTTAATTATGTTAGAAATTGTATCCTAAATCTGATATTTAGAAGCTAAAATGTGCTTACTCGTGTATAATGTTTGGATAATTATCTGAAGTTATTGATACCACAATCACGTTAAGATTACTTCATACAATTTCTTTACAACACGTCAGAGCTTATGCTTTTAAAGGAAGAAACTACATTTATCAAATTATCTCAATTTTAAAATTAAAATCGCGTGGCTGAAAATAAATAAAATATTATTTCTGTTACATTCTAATTTCACACAATCTTTTGTTTGCCTTAAAATGGGGCCAATGTGTTACAATGTTTACAGCGTCCCTCCCTCCTTTAAGAAATATCTCAGTTTAATCTCTGACGTAAACCCCTTATGCCCTGGAAGGTACAATCTTGCCTTGATGGACTGATAAGCTGTACCATAATGGAATAATGCAAAGGGAGATTGCTATAACACGCCATCCTTGTATAACACCAAGCCAAACTGTGTGTTGTATGACAGTCGGACTTGGATCAATGTGATGTCTCACGATCTCTTGCATTACGATGGTCCCTCCCTTGTTCCAGCACTCTTAAAGTGAGACAATCCTTTTTTGAGGAAACCAAACCCTAGAAACCTTTTAATATATAACAAAATATTGAGTAGGGCTCACACGTCAAGCAGCTGTCCTTGTTGTACACAATCAAGGATATTGTCTCATTATCAGGTGTTTTGTCTTACGACAGGTCTATTCCTTTTGTCAGTAAACTTAGATCGCCAGTGCGCCATGTCCTATGCCGCCTCCTTCAACCTTTCCTGCTATGACGTCATGCAGAAGACAGTTATGCCTAAGGAGGTGTCCGATCCAGTTTGCTCTTTACCGCAGAATCACAAACATAATGGTTCGATTCTCACCCGATATTATTAGGACCTTTACATTAGTCATCCTGCCTGTCCAGCTAATTTTTTCAAGTCTTCTTCATCGTCACATTTAAAAGCATTTAAGTTGTTTTTTTTCCAGATTCCTAAGAGTCCATATTTCTGCTCCATACAGTGCGATGTTCCAAATGTTGTATTTCATCAATTCTAAACTCCACTTGCTGTTCATCATTAACGTCGTCTTGTTGGCCATGGCGATCATCAACCTAGTTT
Organism: Timema poppense; assembly: GCA_902141375.1. NCBI lineage: Eukaryota > Metazoa > Arthropoda > Insecta > Phasmatodea > Timematidae > Timema > Timema poppense. Next base: position 33,986 of record CABFOV010001748.1, on the reverse strand, counting down.
ACTTGGTGTTATCATTTGGCCGGTAGCGGAACTGATTTCTCTTCTTTAGTAAATACGTTAACATTAATTACATTCTATAGTGGATTTAAAAAAACTGTAGGGAATTATTCATATTGTGTATTAGGCCTATAGCTTTGAAAAAAATTCTGAAATAAGCTCTCAATAAACAACCCTTAGTTAAGTCTCCCTCGTATACGTAAACACATCATCATGTTAATCACATTCAACACTATATAAACATTTTAAACAACTGTATCTTAAAAATATGGTTAATTTGTAAAAATCAAAATATATTATTATCCATACAAAACTATTCTCATATACCCATTTAGAGCTCAATCTTCATTTTAATTTGTCTTAGAAAAATAAGCATAAATTAGTAGGCCTATTGATATTGTAAAATAGTCTCCTGATACAATTTGTTTACAAGATTGTTGAATCTAATTTTTAAAAATATAAATTTTACAGATTGTCATCAGTAAATTAATAAATATATTTTATTTCAGAAAAATAAATCTTCATACTAATTTATCTTGTTGATAACTTAAGGCGGCCATCTCGGTTAGCGAGAATATCAGGATATACGGATTAAAATATGATGGTCTGTTTCGGTTTCTGGAACTACCTCTCTATTCTCTCTAAACTTCTCTCTTTGTCATGACCATAAGAAAAATAAGAAAGAATACTACGAAACTTCTTATTTCAAGGTAAAGAAGAAAGCTCGCTGCTAGTTCTCAAATATATTAAAATTCTATGTTGTAAGCCCATTAAAAATAAACTGTATTTGTTATAGGAAGGCTAAATTTAGAGCCTTTTTTAATCACGTTTGGTCTATAACTCTCAGAAATATAGGCATAGGCCTACTTAAAAAGTTGGTTGAAAATGAGCAAAATCATATGTTAACCCTTTTTTTAATGAGAATAAAACTCACACTAACCTAACCTTTCGAATCTATTAAGGCGTGAACCATATTTAGAACTGACACATTGTAGAATCAAATATAGCGTTAGAGCTGAACGTTCGCTCGTCTCCTGATTACTGAGGTTGTCCCCCCAACAGGTTTACCATCTAGGTATCAGGTTTGAACAACCGTTTAACTATGTTGTCGGAGACAGACACAATTCTAAATTCCCTCTTTTGGGGTTCAGACATACATACACAAATTGTAACGATTAATCATAATCTCGCGTTCAAAAATGTTCACGATTACAACCCACTCTCTTATTATGAGAAAGTAAAAACTATATAGGAATGTAATTGTAACTCAGTATCACTGTGATTCTTCATTATCTTTTTGAAATAAGATGTCATTGAAGCACTCATATAGGCCTATTTATAGATCCCGACAATGTGACCTGCATTCCACTACATGCAACTACTACACACTCACAGTGGAACGAGTATAACGAACACCTATGACACTATAAACAACATCGAAACTCTAGCCTTAGTCCTTTACTGCCCAATGAACATCGGCAACATTGCTTACGTTGAATTAGATTAAACTATACCTTAAAATGTGTATAGGAACATGTCTCCATTTCGTGACCTGTGAAACCACGATCCTCAGCAGATGCTAGGCTGCACATCTGCTGACAGCCGCTATTGGTGTTCCCCGCATCTCGCAGTGCTGCCAACTGATGATGGATATTTATATCGTGCTCGACAGTCTGGTTGGCTAGACTTGTGTTTACAGTCATCATTGAGGGACTCTGTTATTGGCCCGCTGGAACAAGAGGTGTGAGAGGGGTCGGGTCACAACACATTTGCAGGTTGTTTAACTCTGACATGTCGGTGTTATGAGTTTCACAGCTAAATTCACTTTTAACTTGCGTGTGTCTCGCTCCTTTTTTATCATTTAAAATCAAAATAATGTAATAAATAAATTATCTTACTGTTGACAACGTTTCACGCAAAACTTTGTTTTTTCTAACAGTATTAACACCCCCCTCCACCCTTCTCTCTCTCTGTCTCTCTCTCTCTCTTAAATCAACGAAAGAGCCTTTTGGAAAGCTCACAACAAACAATGTTGGATGGTTGATGTTTGTTCCAGTGCCTTTTGAGGTTTTGTAAATAACACGCTCATAAAATACCGTGATAAGAGGAAGGCTTTATTAGCACTACTTAACATTTAAAAACAATTAACTTTGAAAAGGATTCTCGTTAGCTTTCATTAATATCTAGTTTTATTTAGTGTGATGCAGCATCGCATGACATATATCTGTAGCCTTCACTAGCAGGACTCCTCAGCTTACAAGCTATACTCGGACCTGTCTTTTCTTGATGACTTGTAGTAATATGATCAGTAGGCTTAGAAAGTAGACGTTAGTAAAAATCCCAATTATATACTATGTAGGAATAAAACATTGAAGCATAGTCTATTGTTGAATGTTGCTTAAGTACAAAGTAGTGTGATATTAATATACATCCGCGAAATTTGAGCGAGAGACTAGCTGTATCACTTTAAATTCAGGCACAAGTTAAAACAAACTTTGATTTATTGAAATTGTTAAAACGTAAGAACAAAAACTAAATTTTTAATATTGTTTATATTGAATAATTGTCCCTGCGTCTCATGGCATCGCATATTTTTGTTTATTTAAATTAACATTATTTTGTTATTGCGCGTTATTTCGCGGCCGGAACACTGTAAATATCTATATTAACTCCTTTATGAGACGCACATAATATTCCTTCGTGTCATGTTTTGTGTGGAAAGAACGGGAACCGTGGAGAATTCCTTCCGTTCCTTGAGAACGGCGAGTGTTTGGAAGGTATTTCACACCTGGAGTGAAGCGAACCTATCCCCCCCCC
>CABFOV010001748.1:15709-28239 GCA_902141375.1 Timema poppense | reverse complement strand
AAAAACTGTAAAAACACTTGGTCTCCCTTTGCCGCACCTTGAATTATGAAGTCGGACTTTATAGTATATAATGTTTAAAACCACATTTAACACCCACAACAAAAGTAGCCCTACTTATAAGAAAGGAAATTCACCTGCATCAATGTGGAATGGGGGTCGGTAAACATGAGTAATATATTATCACATGTGAGAACCTTCATATATGGGACCCAGGTGAGGCCCACTATAAATAGCTTAAGGGGGCTTTAACATTTCAAACCATTTTTGGGGGAGGACCGAATGGCTTCTTAAGGCATATACGGGTGAGGACCAATTAAAACTTAAGTATTTGAAATTTGAAATTTCCAGTCCTGACTTTTGTCTTTACTATTTTAAATTTAAAGGGTTCAAACTTGTCTTGTTTTGGCATTTTGTGTCTTTCCAAATGTATAATTTATCTCAATGTTCTACTCTAGCAAATATATTCTTTAATTAACCGCTTCCGGTTTTCTCCTCCTCTATTTTGAAATTTAAGAATGCTCCGAGATATATTGCGGTTTGGGTAAGTTCTACACGTTTAGCCAATCTCAATCCTCTACCACACTGATAAGTAGTTTATTCATCTAGTTTCGGAAATTCGGAAACCACTTAATATCACAATCCCCTACAAAGATAAAATATCTGAAACTATTTTGGTTATATTGAGTAATCCCTCTACATTCCTAATATATTAAATTTATTCTTCCCCTTAAAAATTTTTTTTCTACGTAGATGCTCCTCCCACATCCACTTCTGGAGTTCACTCTTTAAATTTAAAATGTTTAGACTTTAATGTTTATTTAGAATATTACCTTGACCGACCTGACGAATTTTAGTTCTCTACAACAAAGATAAGTTTTTGGTGCAAATTTTGAAAATTGTGTGAATCCAACTACTTCTCATACATTTTCTTTAGAAATTTTAATCCTTATTTATTTATCTGGGATGTTCCTTCTACCTGCTTGCCGAACTGAAATTGTGTGTGTATTCCCCTTTCCCCTTCAACCCCCCTCCTACACCCTCTTATATTATTTTATGTGATTCCAGTTTTATTAAGTCTTCGCATTACGTTGCTTTTTAATATAAGTTTCCTATCGCGCTGAGCAGAAGTTGTTTCTATAATTTTGAAAATTTTTAAACTATTTGCTTCCCCGTCCCTCCATTTTCCCTACTACCACAGATAAATTTGAAATGTATAAGCTAATTAGTTATCTGGAGTTGTCCTTATACCTCCATGCTAAATTTGTATTGTATCTACTACCAAAGTTGGTGTATAATACAATCCCCTTACATCTCCCCATTTTCACCTTAGTTTCACTTTAATTAATTTTCTAGACCTTTTTTACTATTTGGAGTGCTTTCTTTACCTGTTTTTCAAATTTTAATTTCTGCCTCATCTAATTCGATGTTTTAACTATAGTGAAGCCCAATTTTGAAATCTCACATTTATTCATTTTCCAGATCATCTAAAAATAGCTTACTTTTTTCGGGCACACATACACTCGTTGCTTATTTCTTTTTCTTGTGATAAAACTTACTGTTAAAAATATTAAATTTATTGACTTGTCTTTTTAAATTCATGCCAACTACTAACGAAAATATCAGAGTAACCAAATTACATAAATTTTGAAACAATTGCCTTTTTAAGGAACTGCACCAGTGGTTGCTCGATGAGAGCTTGAAAGACTTTTCCACAAGATGTCCTGGGTCCGTCTATTCGTACCAATATGAATAGGCCTATAATATGGAACGTATTCTCAGACTCACTCGGGCAAGAAACTTTATTTCCAAGATGGATCTAATCCTTACTGTTCTGCTCTTGCTACTCCCTGAAGATATAGCTTTCAACCAATTATAACGTTGTACATTATCTCAATTCCTTGAATTCTTTGAAGTTTATTTTACTCAGAGATCGCTAATGTAAATTAAACTAAGTATACTTAAATCCATAAATAATTATTATTATCACCGCGTCTTACTACCCGTTCGAGACTATACTCTCTTACACTAATGTGTAATGGTAGGGTGATGGTGAGATGAAATGGAGGACCTACAGTTTAACGTGGGATCCAAACCACGGTGAAGGCCTGGAATCCACACATTCACAAGTTTATATAACTATAACAAAATAATATTTTATATGTGTTTTCACGCTTTCTTTTGTGTAAACACTATAGAAGTTGAAATGACCTATTTTCATCCCAGAATGCAGGCTACTCTGAAGTATCTGTAGTACACCCACGCTGTTAATATTCGCTGTGCAATCCTCTCCTTGCGCTTAGTAATGTCGAACACGAGGAGGCCTCGTGGTGTTTATAGCGGCGGTGAATATCCCCTCGCGCCGGATGGTAACGGCCCTCGAGATGGCTTGTGTTGCGAACATCACTGCCCCCATTCATTTAACAATAAGTGCACAGTGCACATTCAATGGCTGGAAGGTCCAACCACGGGATCGTTTTGTATATTTATATATTCGCGTAGAAAAATATAGAAATGTCTTTAAACTCTCGCTCAAAAACGCGCGATAATAAATATGAATGACAAACTGTAAAGGAACTCGTCTCCTTCGTGATATTGACATAATTGGGACTCCATACGGAATATGTCTGTGCCAAACAGATAAAACTGGTGGTGGTAACTGAGAGTAAACTTTGCACTTGAGGGAGGACTCTAACCTCAGCACATAGAGTAATAACAGCACAGTGGTATACACAAATAGTGTCGTGCACTGAACCTACCTTATCTTTATTTCTTCTATAAATTGATACATTTACCAAAAACTCCCAATAAAATACATTGTTGCAGCAACACTCCAAGGAAGAGCATAAATTAAATAATATAAACGGTCACAGAAACTTTGATAAAAGAAGAACTTCGAAAAACATAATCAATTTTATGTTTCGAGGACCTTAATAAAAAATAAATGTATTCTTAGGTCCCATAAACTATTGGTTTCATAAAAAAAATCAAATATAATTAACTTTATTCTATTTTTAATGGTAGTATATTTCTACACACATAAGTTATTTCGTATATTAAGTAGTTGCCGGTGTATGAATAAAATTGAAAATCTATGAAAATGTGTAGCTTTCTCATTTCATTTTTATGGGAAAATGAAAACTGCCATTTGATTTATAATGTTAATTATTGCCTAGATTCAAAATGTGTACAACTTATTTTGATCAAATCAAGTTTATTCTCTTTTTGCCCCTATATACAAATTTTAGGGTTAGACATCTGCTTTCTAAATCGCCTTCTTGTAACCTTTTGGAACCCCTAGATATTAAGTTTTAGCCCGACTGATAAACTAGTTTCGGCTCTAGTCTGGACTGAATCGTGAAAACCACTATTTCGGCTTATCAGAATCTAGACTTTGATTTTTTTTTTTAAGATCACAATACTTTCTCTCTTCAAGAGGTTGAGAGAAATCTTTAAATATGTAAAATATTGTTTCTTCTTTCAACATTGACTACATGTTTTTATTTTTCGGCATTTATTTGATATATTTCATATATGGCATTTTTAGAAGAAGCGATTTTTATAAAACAACTTTAGTAACATTTGTTAAATAAAATAGGCCTATCTGCAATCGTGTGGTTATTACTCTACATACAGTATACTTGTAGGCTACACCATGTGAACCAGTTTGGTGACGATCCTTTTATTAGTTCAAAATATAATATCATTATAAGTAAGCACAGATGAAATTAATTAATTATTGCATCAATATATTCCATATGTACGATGACAGTCACAGTTGCTATTTTCAAAAGATATATATATATATAATATACTATTAAACACCTGTCAATATAGGATGTGAATACGAATTATTTTCTCCCCTCATTCACGTTGAGAAGTAAAAATTAGCTATAGACCTATAGTTGTTGTTTTTTTGTTTGCTTGCTTTAACAGTGCCGTAAAGGGTTAAGGCAATCTAATTGACAAATAACTTGTCGACACGCAGGAGAAACGTAGACTGGGTAGTCGACACGAGTAAGACGATGGGGTTGACAACCAACTGACCGACAAGATGTAAACAAATATTTGGCAGACTAGGTGCCTAGATTGGTCGACACAATTTGGACCAAATGGTCGACAAAATCATGCATAAGAAGACAAACTTATGAACAGCTAAGTGGACGTCATCAAAGAACCAGCTGCCAGTTAAGTGACCGACAAGTTAATACATCTCGAACTAGCGCTCGTTTAGCCAAAGGTTCCTTGTTTGATTCCCAAATCCAGTCATTATTTTTCAACTACATTTGTATTATATTCAGCCTCACGTCCATCTACCTGAGAATGGCGGTCATTTCCTACTAATGATATATATATATATATATATAATAATAATATAAGAGTGGGTCATGTGACCTACAAGGGAATACATTGCGAACAAAGTACTCGACAACGGGCTTGTAAACGGGATAGAACATAGACAATCTATCAATAAAACATCTTTGTAATAATTTATAAAATATATGTCTACTAAATACCCACATCAGTGGCCGCCAGTACTAATTTCCAGTTCTGGTACGTTCGGGGTTTGAATCCAGGTCTGATGTGTTGAAATGTTTTACTCTAAAGGCTTTATTACTTTCCCTCCACGCAAATGCATCTACATAATCTGCGAAATATTTTCTATGATTATTTCGACCAGTTTGTATGGTAGGCCTACTTTTTGAACATATCGTGCCGATTGCCACTTGAGGTACCTCGAGTTATGTAATGTAGCTTAATCTTGGCGATATTAGTGACAGTAAAAATAACCACAAATAAGTGTAAATTATCTCTAATTAGAATATACCGCCTTGCAGCGATAAAAATGGAGAAAGCGGTGGGTTTAATACAAATATTATAAATTTGGGGAAAAGACGTTCCGTGTCCTTTCATCCTTTATCATCGAGCTTAAACTTTGTTTGTATAAAATCTATGTTCCCGGAAGAAAAGGTGAGGTGCTCGTCAAAGTTGTCACCATCTTGAGACGCTGAGGGAAAACACCAATTCACGATAGAAAAAGAAGTAGCACTTTGCCTGCGGGTGCCATTGCTCACGGGATTCTCTCTCACTCCACCACTTTACTTTCCTCTCTGGTAAACCGACACTCGCGTGTTTGTCGAGGTTTTTTCCGGCAAATTGCTTTATCACTCCTACCAAACTCGCAACCCCCTCTTCATCCCTTTTCAAACCCTCAATCTTTCCCCTCCATCAGATCTACTCGACGGGCGATTTATTTACCTGATGCGTTTCTCTGCCCGATACTATTCTCTGGTCTCTTTACGATAAGACCAACTGTTTCTGCCCGGTTGTCTGCTCTGGAGCGAAACAACTTATCATCGTCAAGAATCTTAAACGTTTGTGTATCTTGATTAATATTAATAATCGTTAAATAAAACTGTTCTTTTTAATTAAATAAAAAATGTTTTAACTTAAACTGTATCTAATAGTTTTTGGATAATGTAATATTAACTGCCTAATCCAGAGTAATTTGACAATGTTGACACTTATGTCAAAAATCTCTACTTAAAAAGACTCTTGAATTTATGATATATATTTTATTTCAAGAAGCCACCTAATAAGTTTTGAAGAAATATCACTAATATAATAATAAAATATTGTCTGATGAAAGGTCGAGCTGGGAGTAATGCTATTATTCTGAATTCCCGCAGCATGTATCAATTGCTCTCGAGTTTGCCGCGGCTTCACTCATAGAATTATCTAAGATTCCAGAAACTCTATTTCAGGCACTACAAGGATATGGAAAAGTTTAATATCTGTTGCGGTCTTACACCTTAGCTCAGTCGATAGCGTGTCTGTCTACTAAGAAAATGGTCCTAGGTTCAATTCCCGGCATTCATGAAATATGGATTGTCCCTCTCACAGTGATGATTTAACGACTAGGAGCTGGGTATTGTTTATACTCTAGTTTTAAGTTAGTTTATGACGTGTGCTGATTAAATCGATCGGTTCAGAAAGTGCACATTAAACAACACTGATAATTAACATCACACATTAACAACTACACGTAGTAAAGAAAAACGTAAATGGTTTTAATTATGGCAGGACTTGCGTCAATATTTGCTCGTTTAGGAGGATTTCTTGCATTGAACACCAAAATATATTGTTAAAATTTGCTACCTAAGAAACAAAATTCAAAATAAATTCAAAGAAGTTCGCTCTATATCACATCGCACAATATCATAATGTAAGTTTACCTCCAACCACTAAGATAACATTATTCGCAGCGCTAATGCGTCCAACACAACCGACAACTTTAAATGCTAGAGACGAATGAAACCCAACATCTTTCATCTATTTTTTAATTCATGAATTAATATATTTTAAAACACAGTAACAAGCTATTAATCATCTCTCAGATTTAACAAACTGTTTATTTCTTTGTTGTAAAACTACCGTGGTTCGTGTCTACCCCAGCAGTAAAAAGGTAAATTAATTGTATGTTCTGGACCTTGTAAAGGAAGGTTTCGTCTAGACTTCCCCGAAATTAATGAGGTGGACTATGAGGGGGGGTTTCAATGAAAAGGGTGGTATATATCTTAAAGTGTGACCACTGTACCAAAAAGGCAAAAGCTTTGTTTGGGAATGAACCCTAATCAAATCGACTTTCTGCACCAGTTCTTCCAGAGTGACCGGAAAGGCCCATTCCTCAGGTAAGGCAGTATTTTGAGGAGCTGTTCAATGTAAAATCCCGTGAAGTAGTTACAGTACAGCTATTGAATACCCTGGTAACCATGGTTTACTATCTGTCTACTCAGGTAAAGGATCCTAGCAACGACAGCGCTGTTTTTGAATTCCACATTTCGGAGCTCTTAACTTGTAAATCCCTGGTATGTTTAGTTTCGGTTAAAACTCAAGACTCTTTGTCTTCACACTCTTTTGTTCCGATTGAATCAACCCCATCTACTTCTCGCCTATCTAATTCGAAAAAATTCACATAAATGAACTTTCAGCACATCTTTAAACTTCAATAAAACAAGCTCTTCTCACGACTCCAAGGTTGTTACACAATCACCAGCTGGAATGCAGTTCCCGTCAGCAAACGCTGAAGATGAATTTAGAGTTTTGACCCGTCGAAACAAATAAGTCACTGATTTCCAACATGCGGCTCAGCGTTAGCGTGGACTAAATTTGCTGACTGGTAAAAGACAGCTACTGACCTACTAACAATTAACAAAGTAGTCTTTTTTTAACTTTATTTTTCACACGTTTTCATCATAAATACCTTACTGTTCAGAATTTAAAAAAAAATCTATTTCATATTCTTCCTTCGATATTTCTATTTTTACCCGCCTCGGTGGCGTAGTTAGCTAACGCGCTTGTCGTGTTGAGCTCGACCGCTGAGGACGGAGAGGTCGAGGTTTGAATCTTGGTCGGGTGAACTGTGGGGGGTTTTCCTAAATGGTTTTCCACTCTCTCTCCACGCAAATGCGGGTTCACTTCCTCTAATTCAACCTTACTAATCCATTAGAGTAATTAGTACTTAAAGCGTATAACCCGAACGGGTAGTAAGACGCGGTGCTAAATAATAACAGTTATCTGGCTGTCTCATAGCACCTTTCTACGGGAAGTTGCTGACAGCAGACAATCAGTAAGGAAGAGCCCCACTTTGTTCTATCTCTGCGAAACCACTGCTGCATCTGTAACCCTACCAGGGAACGTTGTTGGAAGTCAGGAGGATACCACCCAATCCAACTCCTAGTCAATACTAGGGATATTCTATTATTTTATCAAAATGTTCGTGGTCTACGAACTAATGCTAGGGAATTATTTACAAATGGGTTTTTGAGTGAACTCTTCATTATTTGTTTGGTTGAAACTTGGCTCTCTAGTGGGTATGTCAATGATAATTACTTTCCCTCGAACTATAATGTTTTTAGGTCTGATAGTTTATATGATGGGTGGCGGTGTTCTTATTTATATTATTGGCTATATCTCTCGTATGGTTTGAAGAACTGACATAGAGAATAATATGAAAGGTGTCTGGATTGAGTTCCCAAACTTTGATAACCAAAAACTGTTAATAGGAAACATATATCTTGCTTCCCAAACAATTGAAACTTTTAGTAAATAATTTAATTTTCTTGAAGGGGATTTGGCCAAATTACCCTTTCGTATAATACTTTTAGGTAATTTCAAATGCCCCAAAATTTATTGGGAATATTATTCTCAAAATATATATAATTTATACATTGAATAAAAAGCTACTCAGCTTCTTGCATTGACTAATCTAACAGGACTAGACTAATTTAACGCAGTTCATATTATAATTACGCTATCTTCCTAGACCTTGTTTTTGCTAATTTCCTCCACCCCTTGGTAGCTCATAGCTCTGAATCATTAGTGAATATTGATTTAGCTCATCCGCCCTTATTGATTTCACTTGATATACCTATTGCTACTAAAATTAATGATACGCCCACCACATATACTGACTATACACGTGGTGATTACCTTAATCTTACCTGGCCACACATAATTCCATTCTGATTTAGTTTTTGCTTTTTAAATATATATGCTTTACTATTATTTAGTTATTTTTTGTTATTGTTATTCTTATCGTTATTTTCTATTTTATTCGTAGCTATTCATTTAATTATATCTATTTTAATGTACTATTCACTGCTGACCTGTCAAAAATCTCACGACTATTGGCAAGCACGATAATAATGCAAATTAAAATAATAATTATTATATTATTATTGTTATTACCGCTTCTTACCACAAGTTCAGATAATACGCATGACTTATATAAATACTTTAATGTGGTAGGGTTGAAGGAGGAAGCATTTTAGAGTTAATCTTCCCTCATTTAGTTGGAAGGAAAGTGGGAAATCATTTAGTAAAATCCATCAGTAGCCCCGACTGAGATTCGAACCCCAATCTCCCCGTTATCAGCAGGATCAGCATATTAAATAAGCCTATTGTGTTAGTTTAAACGATACTCACGAAATAGTCATTTTAGACAAAACCTATCTCTCTAATCAGATATCTGAAACTTGTAATAAATATTTGCTTCGCCATATTTCAGATACGGAATCTGCCTGTAATTAAACGACAGTACTTTGTTTACGTAAAAATTCCATCATATTGGTTTTAATAAAAGTGCGTGTTCTACCTTCAATTTTACAAACCAAAAGGTTCTTCAACTACATTAGATTTGTTCCTGTATCTAATGACTGCCTTGTAATACCCAACAAACCAACAACAGCGAGACGCTAAGTTCTCCATGATGGCGCCTGTTAAGTTGGTTTCTTAATGTGGGGCGGAAGGGGACGCGAGAAAACGCCGGTGTTTTTACAGATTTGTGGAAAAATAATTTTTCTTACCAAAATAAATCAAATATTTATTCAGTACGAACATATAGTTTAATTTTCTTCGCATTGTGATATCAACAGTTGTTAAATATTTGTTATGAACATAGCGGAATCAGATGAAGAATTTTTTTAAATGAAGAGAAAAAGTTTTCATTAAATTTCAGGACACCCTTGACAGATATTCAAAAACTGTTAGTATCACCATGTGAAAAAAACTAAATCCTATATTTTTACTGAAGAAATATTTGATTTATTTATTATAAAAAAAAGCGTTGCTATAAAAACAGCGGTTTGTTTCTCCTCCCATTCTCTTCCATTCCACCTCACTATATCGTGTGCTTACATACAACACAGGGGGCTACAGCCAAAATATGCTAGTCAGGAAATTTTATAATTTATAATCAAAGTATTAGACCTATATTTGACTGTATAGGGAAGTAAAATGTATGCATTGCGTTTTATCAAACTTTAATTTTCAAGTGTTTTATTAATTCTAACCTATAATTTATTTCAAAAACTATTTTTTTACTAATTTTCTTACTACTTTTTTAACATTCTTAAAAGTTTAAATTTTTGTTTTCAGTCAAGGAAATTCATATTTAACGGAGGTGGGAAGGGATGGCAGAAAAAAGTTAAGGGTTATTTTTCAATGCAATGCTGTGTCCACCCAGTAATAATCTGGCTCATAAAATGGATTACCTATAGTAATAAATTAGTATGGAAAGCTACATTGAAAACATCGCTTCTTTCTTTGATCAGTGTCGCTGCTCGACTTTACTGACTTTATTTGAATTATTTTCCTGAACAGTAGTTTTGTAGCCACTGTCCGAGCAAATGCTCGCAACCGCAGTATTTCAATAAGCTCTCTTTGTTCCTTACATTTCTTCTTACCAGTGAAACTTATAAAGATGTTTTTTGTAAAAGTTAACTTTGTCGACTACATTCATAGGCCTACTCTTAATCCTCTGGCCGCTTACAAAACCTTCCCAGTGTCCAATCTTCTACACTGATTTTGTTTTGATCGGATGATAGATTTATGTTTCATTTGCATAACAAGCGAATGGATACTTTGCATATCTAGTGAAGTAGAGCTCGGCTGGATAATCACGCCGTGCGGTCGCGTGAGAACCTGCTTTCGTCAGCGACAAGATTGCTGTTAGAGTTAAGAGGTTTTAATTCACGTTTAACTTGAGCATCGGCCGCGGGACCAGAAAAGCCCTATAGAGGCATTTATTATTGATTACGCTCTTAAATATAGACATTCCAAAGAAGCTTTATATAGATACGTTCAACATCAATCTCACGAAGACTATAGTTCGACCTAATCTAGCTTGAATCAAATAGCCAAAGCTATTATTTATGCTTATTTTAGTGAGGATTACTCCATCTAGATATCATATTCTGAAAATGGAAAAACTATACCTGAACACGGAAATTGAACCCGGGACCTTTGGCTTAGTACGCCAATGCTCTAACCACTGAGCTCTCCAGGAATTGACACGTGCTCAGGGCCATTCTTCACTCATATTTTAAGGCAGAGTCTAAAATGGACGTGTGGAAATTGTCGGCTACAAATGTGTTATTTATTAAGATCACGAGCTATCAGATAACGCAGCCACCTTCGACTCGGTAGTTGGCTTATTGCTTCCACTTGTACAATTATTATAATTGTGAATATGAGTGTAGAGTGACCCTGTGCATTGGACGATTCCTATTTAGCTCAGTGGTTCAGAGCATTGACGTACAAAGTCAAAGGTCCCGCGTTCGATTCCCTTGTCCAGGTGTCATTTTTCAGAATATATCTAGATGGAGTAATTCTCACAAAAAAAGCATCAATAATAGCTTTAGCTATTTGATTCAATAATATGCGATCCCGTACAATTATAATAATTTTACAAATGGCAGCAATAAACGAACTACCGAGTCGAATATGGCAGCTTTATCTGATATCTGTTTTCGCTCCAAGATATTTCATGATACGTGCTTCTCGTGGGGTACTAAGCATGTAAATACTAGCCCTTACAATCCTGCCCCTAATCAAGTAGAAATGTTCAATAGGAACTTGAACATTGCTCTTACGACTTATCATGACTCTACGCAGCCTCACTGGGACAATGATTTAGATTTTTTTTTATCACTAGCTTCTAACTCTGCAATACATGAGTCGACTGGAGCCACGCCATCATCTTTATTACTTGGGCGAGGGTTAAATCATCCCTTGTTGGCTATCTGGGACTTTGATCCGCACTTTGGTGGCTCTGGGGAATACATTATTATGAAAGGTGTAAGCTTGCCTTTCGTAATTTTCGGAGATTCAAGCATGGGGTGGATGTGGCCTACAACCGAGGTCGCAAGACAAATCATATGTCAGGGAAAGACAAAGTTTTGGTCCGTAGCTTCCCTCTTAGTTTAGCTGCCGACAGGATCTCTGCCAGGCTCACGCAAAAGTGGGTAGGCCCATGTTTCGTAAAATCTTTCTCGACACCGGTATCTGTGAAGTTAGAACATGTGTAAGATGCTGACCTGATCCGTAGGGCGCATGACAGTCATCTTAAAAGAGTTGACGGAATGTAAGGTAAACTATGTAACTATAACTAATGTGTAAAGGTATTGTTTTATACATTTTTGATATTCTACTGGATCTAGTAGAAACAAGTAAGTGCATTGCTTTTGAAAAAAAATGTAAATTAAAATAATTAATACAAGATAGTGTGTTGATTTTGAAAAGTAAAAGTAAATTGAAGTAGTAGAAACAAGTGATTTGCTTTTGAAATAAAATCTAAAGGTAAATGTAATATGCTTTAAAATTTGTAAAAACAAATTAATATTATGCATATATAATGATGTGTATTATGTATATTAATTGCAGTCATATAATGATTCAGTCAAAATCATTATGGTTGGTTCTTACTAGAAAAAGATTTGGTATATCAGTTTTGCCAAGATAAACTAATCAATTGAACAATGTAACTTATAGTTAATGTTCATATATTTTTTAAATTCTGCGTTTCTTCAGTTGATAGGTCGCTATGGGGTTTTATTTATATGTGAAGGTGACCTGCGGTCTAGGGGTAAGGTGTCAGACTTCTGTGCTGGCGGCTGGGGTTCAATCCTCGGTCCCGGCACAGATTTATCTGATTACCAAACCCTTCCTTCACCTCTGACAAGACATCTTGT
>CABFOV010001748.1:0-15634 GCA_902141375.1 Timema poppense | reverse complement strand
TGGGGAATGCCAGGCCTCCACCGTGGTTCGGATCCCACGTTAAACTGTAGGTCCTCCATTTCATCTCACAATCACCCTACCATTACACATTAGCGTAAGTGCGTATAACCCGAACGGGTAGTAAGTATATGTGTATCGAGCGTCAGGCTGTATATATTATGGGACTGACTCCCTCCCTTCTGAATCTGCGCTCTGATTCTGGAGCAAAAGTTCTACTTCTGGATGGTGCAGTATGTGGGAAAGAGATTGCTGGACGCTTCGCCTCACCTGGTCTCAACGAAGTGGTTCCGGCCACCCACACCAAGGGTGCAAGAGGCCTGTAAGATGTTTCTTCGTTACCGCCTGGTTGCTCCCTCCTCAGGTACCTTTGATATAAAGGTTAAACCTGCTCTCTAACATGTGCAATAAAATGCTATAAATGTAATTAATACAATGAATACAAAATATAATATATTCTAATAATATGTGGCAGATATTAATTTACGGTGGATTTATTTTGCCGGGAATCGCCCAAGCTCCAAGGAAACTGCCCCAGCTGACTGCCTGGACTATCAGCTAAAATATATCTTACTCACTGGCTCCACTTAGAAGAAATGGCAGATATGTATTCTCTAGGCGCCACACAATCAAAGAGTGTTGGTGGACACTCATTGCAATCTCTCAACTTAACCCCTTCCCCCCTTATATGTCCAGATACAAACCTTCCCCGAGTTCGTCAGTTCTGTTTTGTTCTGTTCACATTTTGTATTGTATTGTATCAATTCAACGGAGGAAGAAATAGAACGTTACTCTCCATCGCCGAAGAAACTACTGGTGACTACGATGTTTCAGGCGTCGGTTTCTCCACCTCGTTGCAGACGAAGCCTCATATGGGACTTAGTCTTTCAAAGTAAAGTCTGGGTTAGATTCGTAACACCTCTTCAACTTTGTCCATCAGACATAGTTTTTGTATCATAATATCTTAATTTATTTTCAATGTCCACCAGACATAATTGTATGTGTCAGAATATCTGACTTGATTTTTTATGCCCATAAGCCATTGTTATGAAAGTTAATCTAAACGCTCTCTTTCTATGTCCATAAGACATAGTGTTGTTTGCTAAAATTATGACATGTTTTCCTATGTACATATGGCGTAGTTTAGAATTAAGTGCTTAATGCTCTATTTGTCTATGTCCATACGACTTTATTTACTATGTCAGTGTGTCTGACTACCTTTTCTAGTTCCTTAAGACATAGTTTTATATATTAGGTAATAATAATGACTCCCTAAACGGTATTGCCATGTTTAGGATCTCTTAATGATAGAAATCAGGTTATCTAATGCTTTCTTCAATGACCAAGTTAGGTCACTCACGGATAACTGTCACTTATTACTTTTTATTTTTGTTTATCTAGTTACGGTGCGCAACCTGTGGGAGCACTACTAGTTCGTAGTAGTGGCCCGCGGGGATAGTGCGTTGTCTTTGGCCCTTTCAGGCGCCGTTTCTATTTAATAAAACAATTATTATGTGTTCTATTTACTGTGTGCCCAAGTTAGAGGGGAAATATAAATATATATACTATTGAATGTCCAGGTAGTACTTGGTAGGAATTGACCGGCCATAGTAATTTAACCGCACAGGTGCCCGATAGCTCACCATTTACTATATGTATTATTCTAGCTACTCTTCTAGGAGTCTATTCTTAGGTTACGTAACTCACTATGGGGTTAACTCAAGATAGCTATCTTCGAGGGGTATCCCACTGGATGGCGGTGAATTGAGTCCAGGGTACAACTTCCATCATTCTGCCAAACATAAAATATTTTACTTTTAGTCGCTCTATATCGATAGTCATGGAGTAGTGGATTTTTGTATTGTATTTCTCTTTAAGATATTTGGAGTGGTCCTTCATACAAAACCTTTAAACCCGGATACCTCTAGAACC
This sequence comes from Timema poppense, assembly GCA_902141375.1. Classification (NCBI taxonomy): domain Eukaryota; kingdom Metazoa; phylum Arthropoda; class Insecta; order Phasmatodea; family Timematidae; genus Timema; species Timema poppense. Next base: position 13,705 of record CABFOV010001748.1, on the reverse strand, counting down.
TATGTGAACTGGTACTCTTCCATTAATTATTTTTAATTTTAACGTCCCTATAAGCTATTTTAATATTCTTTGATTGAACTTATTTGGAAAAATAGTTGTTAAGCTATTTGAAGGTTTTGAAAAGTGTATGCGTCTAAAAGCTATTTAAAGTGTTATTGGGATATGTTTTTTTTTAATTAAATGCTTATTATCAATATTTGGAGTAGTTTTTTTGGAATTTGATAAAATACCAGTTTTCAGATTAATTTTTGAAAATATCAGAGAGGAGTGAAATAAATCTAGGGAGGGGCAAGTTTATTCCAGGAACGAACGAGCTTACTCCATGACAAAAGAGCAAGTTTATTTCAATCGGGAAGAGGGGAGTACAAAATACTATCATGTCGAAAAAGCTCACCCCAACCCCCCCCCCTTCCTTCCCCTTCTTGTTATGTCGCACTGCTCGACTTAGATCTATGTGTTTGTTTGTGTAGTTTTATTTTTTTCAAAACTTTGCTTTCTCTTACAAAACAAAATTAAAGTACGCAAAATTAATCCTTAACTAAACACTGAAGTGTTATGTGGATGTTAAAATACTTTTAATTGAACTTGGTTTACTGCCCGACTCTCACGCGTGCAAAATGTATCATATTACAAAAATATTTGACTCCATGAAACTTGGGAACACTTCGAATTGAAGGGCAGGACAAGATCGAACAAACTCTATATTTGTGACAAATGCCAGGAAGTTCTAATCTGGCGGATGGATATTTTTCTTTCTCTTGTAGGCCTATAAATATACATTTTATCTTCTGTCTCAATGTTTTATTTTATTTCATATACTACATGTTGTTAAAACTTGTTAACTTGGAGCTTAGGCCCAGGTTCCTGAATATCTATGAAAAACAGTTAATATAGCTCTCACGATTATGCTATACTAATGGGAAAATATAGTTCTCAGTTTTAAGTACTACTTCAAATAAAATAGTGGCTCTAAATCTTAAATTGAGCCCAATATTCCACAAGACGTATGAACCTATTAAACAATAATATTCCTTGTTTCTTTAATAACAGGTCCAGATATTTAGTAACCTTTTCTTGTATTATTTAATTATTGTTTGCTGTGGTTATTCCCGTTTATCATTTTACAAAATAAAGTGTTTGCATCTAATTGTTTTTCTTACTCTTCTTTTTAAACTCCTTTCTCTATCGATACAATGGTCATATTTTCCTTTGTGTTCGTCCTTATGTTTGTTTCTTAGCTAATTTGTTTTTATTTGTATCAAAACTTTGCTTCCTGAGAAGTAAAATTAATTTCTAGTGAAAGCATGTCCAGTACAAAGAATATATACTGCGAAAGCTGTCTCAAAATAAATACCACATTTATACTGTCAATTTTATTTTAAAGGGATATCTCTTTTTATATTAAAAATGCCTTACAGTAACATGTTTATATTGAGTTTTGGATTCCGTCGCTTTAATTTCCCTCGGGTGATGTTTTCAAGATTTAAAAATGTTGCTTTTTTTTAAATAGACGTTTAGAAATATTAGAGGAATTAATTCTTTGACTAATTTAACTAGCTGTCTACCGTTAAATCTCACTGATGTTTTAATTTACAATTCTAAGATCTCTGCATACTGCCGGCAGTAAAATTTAATTATTGCATGAAAAATTAAGCAAGAGAGATAGATTTGATTCTTTGCTGAATATTTGACCCGACGTCGGAATTAATATTTATGAACTCTTCTCTTTCGCGATGTCCCGCCCTCTCTCCGTGTGTTTGTGTTTATGTCGTCGGTCGTAAGCTCTATGTAAGTCACATTTTTACATTAATTTGGTACTTTCTACTATACATATATTGTAATTTTATTTATTCTTAAATACTACATTTCAAATGTTAAATGTCATGTCTCTGAAGGGAGAAAACGATAGTGAAGTTAGGCCTTTTATAAAAATTAATGGTATGGAACTCCGCACGGACTTTCTCACTCCATTGTACATAAATGGAGATATTTACTCAAAACTCGCAATATATTTGAAATGAAATAATATACACTAACAAACCCGAGAACAAATTACGCTACACTCAAGTAAAATATTTTTTACTCTTAATTTAAATTCCTCATGTATTTATTACTAAGATATATAAGTCCTCATTTGTTTGTCTAGAACAATAAAAAATATCTATTTCGGGTCTACAAGGGTCTAAACTTTGTATTAAAAGTTTGACTTCCGGTTAGGTTATTCGAAATTATATTAGAGGTTGCACATCTTCAGGTCATCATATTCACATTAAATTCATCATTTATAAATTTTGACCAATAAGAAAGGTAAATATTGACTACTGAGTTTAAAATCATAGAGAATAGAACATTGCTGTACAAACATTTCCCTTAAGAGGCTATAGGTAAAGGAACATTTTTCTTTTTAATTTACTTACTCTATGGCATGATTTCAATTGACTGTTCTTTATTTCAAAAAGTACTACAATTGTTTAAGTTATCTAGTATCTCAAATAGTTGTGAAGATACGGGAATTGACATGTCTCTAAAGTAACATAAAAGTCATTTTCATGGGAAAATTAAAATAAATGATCTGTTTATAATCTTAATCAACACGTAGATGCGAATTTTAATCAAAAACCTTTAGATGTTGAGAAAATCGACTCTTTTCGCCCTTCAGTAAGCAACTCTTAATTTTAGAACAAGACAAGCATACATTATTGCAAAAATCAATTTTTAGTGTTCGGGGGGGTCATTAAAAGTCGACGTACATAAACATTATGTGTCAAATTTTTTAGCAGTCGCAATACTTTACTTTTAATATTCGAAAAGTTAAGATATATATATGTATATATAACTTGTAAACTATCGTTTTTATAAAAATATATTTCAAATAATAGAAGTGTATTAATAATATATATAAATATTTTCAATGATAATAATTTCATATATGATGAAAAAAATTGGATCTATACATCAGTGTGGAACTCTTAGACATTTTGACGAAAAATTGAGCCTAGCAATTTTGTTTGTAATTTGATCAATGCTTTTAAAAGAAATTTAATAAAATTCTTTCAGATTTAATGTCATTTTTCTTTGACAAAATGGGATGACGATGATTTTCCTTTGTAAGGTGTTTCATCAGTCTCCCTAAAAAGAAACCAATAGTAATCACCCATCCTCGAAAGGTTGCAGTGTTCTTGGTGACGTTGCTCCATGGTCAGAATCTTGGTGAAAGCGTTCACCTTGTTCGTCACTAACAGCACCACAATTTTCTGATGGAAAGTCAAGATGCGAATGTAGAAAGTTAATTTTTAGTGACATTCTACACCCCATGTTCTTGTAGCTGTCCACTAGACTACTCACTATTGAAACATATTTATCGACCCTACTGTTGCTCAAAAAGCCGTAAACAATGGATTTCAAAGAGGACCAAGCAGCTAACTCAATATTTGTAAGCTTATAAACAAAGGTTGGGTCTTTCGACAATGCCTTAATTTGTGGCCCAATAAATATACCTTCTTTTAGCTTTGCTTCTACTTGGGAAACTTTTTTTTCAAATGAATAAAGGTCTGACCTCCTTTATCAAGAGCTTTTACAAAGTTTTTCATCAAGCCTAACTTTACATGAAGCGGAGGCAAAATGACTTTACTCGGCTCAACCATTAAAGTAAATTTCACCTTTTTCCTTTCCAGAAATGTTTAATTTCCTCATAAGCCATTCCTTGACTTTATTCTTGGTGTCCCACAAGCACAAAAACAACGGTATTTTGTGAATCAATCCTCTAAACTTCTGAGAAGTGCGACAACTTTTAAATCATAACATATCCACCACTCATAATCTTTATATTTGATTCCAACCATCAGCAAAGCCGTACTTTCAAAAGTTTCCCTCATGTCCACCAAATGCACCAAAGGCACTGATAGAAGTTTGTTGCCACTATGCAATAGCACTGCTTTTAAGCTTGATTTAAATGAGTCAATAAATATTCTCCACTCATGTGGACTATGTGCAACACCCAAATCCATCAACAAACCATTCACGTCTGTGCATATACACACACATATATTGAACTCTTAATTTCAAAATATCCAGACAAACAGATATTTCTTGTTCTAAAACTTGAAATATTTGTGCCTTGCTCTAGATAGTTCAATTGTTGCAGTCTAGAACCCAACAGTTCAGATTTATGTTCGGTGGTTTCCTTTGATCCAATCTATAAGGGTAGTTGTGCTGGCTATGCAAGAAATATTATCTCAAAGAGCACAACAAAGTTCAGTTTATAACCTTCTTAACTAAGTCGGTTATTGGCTTTCTTTGGGTTTTTGGAGTGAACTTACCACATACATAGCAAAGATTGTCGGGGTGGTTTACACAACCACGAAGTTTGGCAGTTCTCATTACGTTAAGGACACTGTACCAACTATAACCTAAAAATATCAGAACGTCTCACTAGTTCACACAGGAAAAGCAAAAACACACAATAACAAACAAAGGTATCAATAAAGAGAAATATACAAAGTGACTAACACCATCCAAGTCTCAACACGCACTAAAGAACATGGCTAACTTGGTTAGCTGAGTCACCTCTAACGGCCAATGGCAGTACCATTCCCCCTCATATAAATTGCCCTGCCATCTAGTAACTCTTTTTAGAACTACTTCCATTCATATATTCCATCCAAATACATAGTGCAACCACCATAGTCAGTGATAATTCATGAAAAAATATAGAGCACAAATATCTAAAAATTAAAAATAGTAAAAATCTCAAATAACTTTTAAAAAAAATCTTACATAGCAGAGCATTTCCGAAGGCAGATACGGATTCTACAACCAAAAATACATATTAATTGATGTCTCACACACCAGATTCAAAATGGCTGTTAATCAGTTTAATTGAAACACACAACTCTTCTTTAGCCAACCTCAAAAAATACACTCTTACCACTTATAAGTTTTCATGAGGGAACTAATCAAAAATTCTCAAAAACTAAACTATTAAGCGACCGTTATAGTTAATGATCGTTATACTTAAAAAAACAAATCACCAGTGACAGTTTAAAACGTTGGAGGTTGAGTAACTTAAACTACAGCTTGTAAACTCGAGAAACTTCCCATTATAAAAACCCCGGGGACTTACTACCACAATTAAGCTCGAACAAAACTTCATTGATGGGCTGTTCTGCATAGAGATTCGTCGATCATTCTATCAGTTTATAGTATTTTTTCACTTGGTCGCTGTTCGCGGGTAGGTTTTAAGTTTGAATCGCTGTTTTCAATACTGGAAGTTCAATCCCCACATTTGAAAGTCTTTTGTAGTTTTGCTATGCTCCACCTACGCTAACGTGGGTGCACTTCCTCCAAACTAATAATATTATCTACTCCTTGGATTATTTTCTTTTATTATATTCGCTTTCCTTACTTGTCGACTACTAGGAACTATTTGACCAGCTTATTTATATTTAAGATAGGCATTACAAAATAATTATGTTGGTCAGCTTTATGTAATAAGCTCCCTCTAGGACAATCGACCAACTTCATTTGTCTCATTCGGTCGCAATGCGCCTTCGTGTTGGTCTCAGGTTTGCAGGATAGATTCTCGTACAGGTGGAAAGGTGAAAATGAGTGTGTTTCCTCCCCACACACACACACACACACACACACACACACACACACTGTCTCTCTTTCCACTTGTTAGACTGTCGCTTACGTCCCTGGGGACAGTTTTCTGGCTGACACTGTAGCAAGTACTTGCAAGCAACGTAGTGGTTGAATGGAGGGGAGAATTTGAAACTTCGTCCGGGACCAACTGTAAAGTAGCTGCCACTATTTTCCTTTTTCACTTTTTTCTCTTTTATCTCTCTCTCCCGCCCGAATTGGGAACGTCAACTTACCTCTGAAAAGAGCTTTCTGCTCCGCGCACGTTAAATTCCCCGTAAGCTTCTTGGTTTCGTCTCCTCTGCACCGTGATGTTCGGAGGAGCTACGGGAAGGAAAAGTGTCCTAAACAGCAGCTTAGATTGTAGTTATCTCTAACTCTCGATATTAATACTGCTTTAACGGCTTCATTAATGGGGGTGGGGTGGTGATAAACTTTAAAGGGAGCTGAAGAGATGGATCCTACTCTGTGTTTGCAAGGACCGGGGCTATTTTATTTAAATGTTCTCTTTTGAGTAGTCTGCGACATATCGAGACGATATCGCATAGCACCGATTAGCTCACCACCTGAAATAGAACTGCCTTAAAGTGCGGGCGCAGGGAACGTGATATAGGACAAGTGTTTGGCTGTTGTTTTTCCCCAAATTCTACAGCAAAACTTTTTTTTTTGCCAAAAGAATTATTATTGTTATTAGCACCACGTCTTACTGCCCGTTCGGGTTGTACGCACTTACGCTAATGTATAATGATAGGGTGATTGTGAGATGAAATGGAGGACCTACAGTTTAACTTGGGATCCGAGCCATGGTAGAGACCTGGGATTCCACACATTCACAAGTTGTGATTAATACACGTCTTATCACAGGTGTAGGAAGGGTTTGCCAATCAGATAAATCTGTGCTGGTACCTAGGATTGAATCCCTGACCCCCAGTATAGAAGTATGACACCTTACCCCTAGACCGCCAGGTCACCGTTCTGCCAAAAGAAATAAAATATTTATTCATTATAAACATAGTTTAATTTTATTCCCATGAGGATCTTATCAGCTCTTGAATATCTGCCAAGAGTGTCCTGAAATTTATTGACTTTTATCTCTCTTTTTTTTTTAATGTATCTCACCTAATGCTATTCCGCTATGCTATTCTATGAGTAAGAGCGAAAGGACCTAGCAATTCTGCTGGTAAACGTATTATAACATTCGTTCGAGGGTTCTCTTTATTTCCACAATTGACTTGGGACCAACAGCTTTACTTCCCCTCCGAAGGAAGTTGTACTACGGAGTGTTATCGCTTAGGAACATATGGTCCGGATCGCTTCCAAGTGCTTGCTTTAAAACTTAACAAGTACCTCTGTACAACTAATACTCACAAAATTGTATTAATATATTTGCCAACCTCTCAGAAACTCTTGGTTTTATAAAAATATATTTCAAATAAAAGTTGTTTTTTTAAATAATTCCACTATTTCGCAATGAGTTGTTTTTAGTATCTATACAGACAAACGGCATCGCATAGACAATTTTTTAGGGGTCCTGAAACGTCGATATACATCAACATTTCAGGTTAGATTTAATTTTACGGTCCCAATACTTTAACTTTAGTGTTCGAAAAGTTAAAAAATATATGTATTTTTTCCATTTTGCTTGGAAACTATTTGTTTTATAAAAATATGTTTCAAATAAAATATTGCTATCGTAAATAATTTAATATTTGCAATAATAAGTAATTTCATATCTCAAAGCCTTACTAAAATAAAGGTGACCTGGTGGTCTAGGGTTAAGGTGCGGAACTGTGCTAGGATCCGGGGTTCAATCCTCGGTCCCCGCGGAGATATATCTGATTACCAAACACCCCCCGCCCCCTCACCTTAAACAAGACGTGTATTAATCACAACTTGTGAGTGTGGGGCATTCCAGTCGTTCACCGTGGTTCGGATTCCACGTTAAACTGTAGGTCCTCCATTTCATCTCACAATCACCATACCATTACACATTAGCGTAATTATAACCCAAACTGGTAGCAAGACGCGGTACTAATAATAATACTAAAATAGGTTAAAAAAATTAGAGTAGCCATTTTGTTTGTAATATAAAGCTAAAGGATTTACCAATTTTTCTGAGAGATTTATTTTAACTTACCTTCCAAAGGTCTCTCCCTATTACATACCACAATTGACGTGGGCCGATGTATGTACTAGCTCTCCGAAGAAAGTTGTGCTACGGATGATTATCGCTCAAGAAAAATCAGTCGACCTCTACTGGGTCTGAACCCACGAACATGTGGTCCCAAGGTGAAAACTTAACCTCAAAACCATTGAGGTCGACAAGAGTGGTTGATTATATGATTGGTTCGTTGTGTGTGTTGTGTGTATCTTGCATTCCTGAGACTTTACGGTACGGATAATATGGGTTAGCAGCTATTTTAAACCATTAAAACCATTCACCAAGCATCGAATTATTTATACAATACGTTTTATTTGTTTTATTATAATGTATATTTGAGTAATGAGTTACTGTATAGCGATGATACTTAACAAAAATTGAAAAACAAATATCGTAATTGTTAATTTAGATTTAAAAAAACATAAATAGTTTCAAAACATAAAAAGTAAAATGAGTAGGCCTACTATCATATTAATAAATTTACATTTTTATTATTAAATGGACACACATGTGAATTTAACTTTTACTCTTTAACTCTTCATCGACTTTAAGAAATGTTGTATACATTGAGGCGTTAGCTACAATGAGTGTGCTTAATTGAGTATTGCGTGTACTACAGTTCTAAATCGCTTTGACTCTGTCACAGATTTATTGCAAATTTGAAGAAAAACCCCCACTCCACTCCCTTTTATTTCCTAGTAAAACAAACTTTGTTTAATCTCGACATTGTCTTCACTTGTTCCTGTCAAAATTCGTCGCGCCGTCTCGCAAACAATCGCTACGATAGGCCAACACTGGATTGAAATAAACGCTAGCAACTTAACGCCTCGCCACACTTGTTTTGAAAAGTTCCATCCGCTCTCGTTTCACGCCTTGTTTGGCATCTGATGGGAAAACGTGGTCTAAAAAGAAAAGGCGCATGAATATTTATGGCATCTCATTTTACAAGATGTTTGGAAGAACCTCTAAAATTACGTCAACACAGCAGTGTCGTCAAAATATATATATGTATATATATATATTCTTAATTTTTAACTTTATAGTTTCTTTTTCCTTTTGTTTGTCGTGCTGGTATTATTAGCAATGGAATAGAAACTAAATACTAAGTTGTAGAAATTTCCCTTTTCCGCTTTATGCCATACCGCGTGCAGTAGCTGGTACCAACCAGCTAAAATAGCTAGTTTTTTATTATTATTTCATGATGAACTTTTCCTTTAAGTTCACCCATCCTTATTTCTGTTTTAAATTTTGTATAAAGTTTCGGAAAAGCCGAAGGTAAGGTTGAAATGTCTAGCAATACAAATTATTAATCGCCTTGCCATATAATGTATGATCCTCGCAATGCTGGTTTAATTACTTGGCTTTAGACCTTAAACATACTTTTAATCACTCCTTAGACGCATTTCAGGGAGCCAGTAAGAGCACTAAACACTTGGCACAATCTTGATTGACTGCATAAACTGGGCTCGTTCAACACCTTCCTCCACACAAGGCCTCGCCACTGCCGAACAATATGACAATAACGTCACTTATAGTCAGCAATAGATATACACTCGCTATACAGAAGGTTCACCATTGCCGAACAATATGACAGTGACGTCACTTATAGTCAGCAATAGATAACACTCGCTATACAGAAGGTTCACCATTGCCGAACAATATGAAAATGACGTCACTAATAGTCAGCAATAGATAACACTCGCTCTACAGAAAGTTCACCACTGCAGAACAATATGAAAATGACGTCACTTATAGTCAGCAATAGATATACACTCGCTATACAGAAGGTTCACCATTGCCGAACAATATGACAGTGACGTCACTTATAGTCAGCAATAGATAACACTCGCTCTACAGAAGGTTCACCACTGCAGAATATTATGACAATGACGTCACTTATAGTCAGCAATAAACACCACTTCTTCAACAGAAGGTTTCGCTGACCAAGATGACGGTAACATCATTCTTGTCTAGCAATTGCTGTAGAAATTTAACAAATGTTAAACTAAACTTATTTGATAAAATATGTGTTCGTAAATCACACAAAACCTATGTCATTAATATTGTGTATGTTTGTACATATGTGTGTGCGTTCGTATTTTTTCTTTTACCTAGATCAATTTACAGAGAACCTTCATCGACCTAGTTAACTGCAAAACCATTATACGACGACACCCAATAATTTGTCCTTGTTCCCAACCGTGTGAGCGTAATCTTATTCCGATATAGGAGGTATTGTTTTTTTTAAACTATGCTTAAGAAACAAAGAGGCAATATGCAATCATAGCATAACTTTTATTCAAATATGTAAACACGTTGAATAAGCTTGAAGAAAAATATTTACTAAATGGTTCTAAACAAGTGGCCGTTTCTGCTTGGATATTACCCTGAATATTTCCCCCCTAAACCTTGAGATTATTCTATAAATCATCGTACACGTTATGAAAACATATTAGTTTTGTTCTTTTTTTTACCTCTACCAGTGTAGTGCTTTGTTCGTCTGTCTCTGAGTGCGAAAGGAAGGGAGACTGTTCCAAACTCTTGTCTGATTTATTTTGTGTCCGATTCTTCTATAGCTTCTGTTGTATAGTTCGATCGCCACAGAAAGATACTACTAGCAGCTACACAACATAAACATAGCAAAGTCATCATTGACATTAGTTAAGTTAAATGGTCTAAACTGGCATTACCAATTTACATATTATCTAATTACGCTAATATAGTAGTAATGGAGCTGGTAGACGTGAACAAAATGTAACCTCGTTTGCTCGTAGGAAGATTGAGATAACTATATTGAAAGAACATCTTAAGAAAATTCAACTAGAATTTGAACCTCGCCTTCCCTTCACTGTCAAGCCAAACTAAATGTAACCGTCTAATGGTGAGACTCACTACGATGACCGAACTATCTGGGAAACCTCAAAGGGTACTAACTTCATTTATTTTATGTATTTAACATTGTCTTATTGCGTGTATTATATAGGTTATATTTATTTAATCTAAAAATATACTCATTCTATATCTAAGGAATGAATGTCTTCCAAATTCTTGTTGAAAGATTAGAAGAATTAAATGTTAGAAATATTAGGGTTTCATCATTTCACCACTTATTAATTTCTTTTATTCACTTAGTTGTCTTTCTCACCTTCTTTCTTACCTATTTATTGCTTTCTAAGATGTGGATTATTAAACTTGCTACTTAAGTTAATATCTTTAGTTTTAAACTCTTAGTATAATTTAGGTTTATTTTGCAATAGTTATATTATTAGGGTGAGGTTATCTAGACGAGACAAGGTAAATTATATTTTACGTTAACATTATGTATACGATTAAAAAAGTGTAGAAACTACATTTTGATATAGATACCTATTACATTCATACATAATTGTAACATTAGCAATACTATCTAATGCTACATTAGTTCTACCCGCCCCAAATAATCCAATACTCATAGACATCCTGCAATTCCATATATTTACAAAACTTACTATGTCTACACTATGTGTTTTACTCACTGATTGTATCATCTGGCTTAGCACGAGTTCCATGACCAACCGGTTTACTTCGATGTCTATAATGAAAGTAAGTCCCAACAAGCTATGAGGGATGTAGCAAGAAGATGTTTTGAAAGGGGGATCCAGAAATACGTTAATTGGTCCAGCCAGCCGACAAATGGACCACTCACAATCATGAACTGCTCACCCGCCAGGTGTCCGATATACGTGACTTGGTGAACTTTCTATGTTTTAACGGCCAACTCACCAGGTGTCCTGCCTACGTGACCTGGGCAAGCCCCAAGTTTTAACTGCAACTAACCAGATGTCCGGCCTACGTGATTTAGCTCGTGCCAAGTTTGGAAGCTGCTGACAATAGATACTTGCTCTTAGCACCTGTTCACGATGTGACGTAATTTTAATATGAAAATCTCCCACCTCTTTCGGGACTTGGACAAAATCGCTCCAGCATATCAATATATACACTGTATATATTTTATTAACTGTTGAAATTCAAATAAGGTTTAATAGGTTTGAGTGTTTGAACACTCAGATTAATAATGTGATTGAAATCGTTCAGTGTAGGCATCTATAATTTCTTACTAAAAAATTTATTTTTGAAAGTAAATTTGTTTTATGGAACACTCAATGTTTCCTTTAGTCGCTTGGGCGTTAGTCTCTTTGTAATTTTAAGAGATGTTAATAGGTAGCAATTTTTTGATTATTTTTCTAGCTTGAAATATTTAGTTTAAATATAAATTGTTATTGCACTTGGTGTTACCAATAATTGTTTGAGCTTTAAAATTTGATCGTGTTTTTTTATTTTGTAGACGTATTTTCCTTGAAGAAATTATTAAAGTAATTCATTTTTGTATGTTTATAAATTATAACTTTAACATTTACCAATTCGTTTAATGCGAAATTACAAGTATTCTATTGTAATATTGCTTTGTTTTTTATTAACATTTTAAATATTAAAATGTCGGAATCTTCTCAAGTACTTCAGAGGCAGTGGAAGTAATAGTCCCACTGAAGTTTGAGTTATGTCGGGAAGTCAAACCTGTGTGTAGAAACTGTGAATATAGCTCATAAAACTACTCGGTAATTAATTCACCGTCATTAACTCTCTCAACACTTCCTTATACTTGCTTACTCTCTTCGCTTGTCCATACATTGAATCATAAATTATATTCTATTCTTAGAACTATTAATGTGTCTCCTTTTCACACATTCTTCTACAACATTTAGACACGTCCTACATAGTTTATCCTTTGCTTTTGATCCACACACTCTACCTTCATATAGTTCCTTCGTCACTCGATTTACACCCATCCACTCTCAACATGCCCGGTCTGGGTCATCTGATTATCAAAATTAAAATTATATTAAAAATTAGAGTATGTATTTCCACCCAACCAGTTTCAGTTTCACTTACTAAAACAGACTGGGCTTGAACTAGAGGATATAAGATTAGAATGTTTTGAAGGCTGCCTCTGAATTTCTTCTTGTTCAGGAGATGCCTATGAAGATGTGGTAAAGATTGTCTTGAATTAAATGCGCTCTTAACAATTTTTTGACGAGAGGAGCTCCCCTAAACAATCGCATTTATAACTTATATATAAAAACACACTGATTAAACATATTTGATATTACTGCACTAAATCATTTCACATGGGGTTTATATTGAGTTCATTTTCTAGCGAGAAAGAAACAATTTCATTTAGATATGACCTTAAGAAAATATTTTCCAACACTGAATAGCGAAAGAGAGAGCGTGGCTCACAGGGGTGCAACGTTCTGGGGTGAGTTCTTAACAACAGACTGGTGTTAAAAATAAAATAACAAATGTGACTGAAGTAGTGTGTATACCAATAAGGGTTAGCAATTTCTCAAAAGTCTGCAGTCACGTAGAAATAGGGGAGGAAATAACCAGCAAACAAACAAATATTCAACGTAACATGATTAACTCACATTGACCTATTAGATTCCCTTTCAAACCCATTCATTACTGACTGTCCAAACGAGTATTTCAACATACATTTATTAGATATCTCTTTCCAGCCGCATTCACCTTGCTTTTGTGTTCCTCCTCTAAAACAATATGGGCACTAACACTTTTATATACCGACATCTTTGTTTAGATTTCGATACTATTTCCTTTTTTTGCTAGAGTTCGCATACATCCAACTACTCTCCGAGATGAATTCACTCATCTTTCTGTTTCACCATCCATTCTTCAATTTTTAATTTTGACAGTTTCCATATATAGGCCTACTAATCTCACAATCATTTCCTGGATTGTCTTTATAAAAAATTATCACCTTAGTTTTGGAGACCTCATTCTCGGCCATTAATATGGCACTATTCGCTTATAGCAGCACTATCACATTCACATGGTTCACTAGCACAA
>CABFOV010001747.1:37345-70458 GCA_902141375.1 Timema poppense | reverse complement strand
GGGGGGGGGGGGGGCTTTATCGACTATAAACTACCCCATATAGAACGAGGTTAATTTATTTTATAATTCCCTCCATATCCGTTTCTGTTATTGCTTTGTCTGATAGATCGTACTAGTATCAGCCGTGTATAAGAGAGGATGGAATATAAATAGTGTAATGAATAATTAATTATCCAAGCTCCGTTTTTATTTCTCCTTTATATGGAAGGACATGACTTGCTAATAGAGAACCTATGAGAAACAACAGTGGAAAGATAATGGTCGATGCATTGTTTGTAATCTGTTGGTCATTATTCTGGTCGTTTAGTAAAAAAATATATAGTTACACGACCTTTCCATAGGATGCCGGAGAAAATGAAGCGATGCTTTTGCCATGAGCTGGTCCAAAAATAATCTTCCATGACATTCTAGCTTTGGTCACGATTGTCCCAACAGTTGAACATCGGGGATTGAATGAGATACTTGCAATTTTAACTATCAAATAAACCCACCACAGTGGCTACGTGGTCTAACGCACCACTCTCGAATTAGACTATACTGCCGATGACTGGGAGATCAAGGATCGAATATAGGTCGTGTGTATCGTTGTTTTTTACCAAAATGGTTTTCTCCTCTCCCTCTAAGCAAATGTGGGTACTTTTCATATAAATATAATCCTCCTAATCCCTAAAACCATCATCGTAATTAATACATAAGCATATAATCCGAACGGGGTTTAAGATTAAGAGCTTTAAAAATAGTTTCTAAGGTATTGTTTTTCAAATCATGTTCCTTGGGCCACTGGCGGTCTACGGCGGTCTATCAACTTGTCCGCAATGTCCCAAGAAGATTACACTCGGTATCATCTCTGAGGGAGCTGCATGGTTACTATTGGGTAGCAGCATTGGCGTTATCTTGTTTTTGTGTGGTCAATCTACCCAACTATAAGATGAGTTTCACAACACTGTTTAGTCGAGGTTGCCAGTAGCTCCTTCTTACCCCAGAATACCACCTTCATGCATAACCGAGAGCGAGAAGATTTGGCAACTGTTAACTGAGAGAGAGAGTGAAGATAAAGCTTTTCTCCAAAAAACATGAAGTTCCCTCAGAAATGATATTGGGAGTAGTTTTAATAACAAATGATATAATGTTTATCACATATAATACAGGAATTTTAAATCCAAAAGATTAAATATAAAATAATCATAATACGGTCTATTTATTTCCTAGGTAGACACAAGTCACAGAGAAAAGTAATTATGAACCAACAATTAAAATAAATATTTACAAAACGTTAAGAGGTTTATAATGTTAAAAATAATCAAACTGTTATTACTTACTAATTCCCTTTATTTATGTTATTTTTTTCAAAATTTAATTTAATAAATTAATTCTGGTCTGGTAATTTATAGTCCTAAAATGGAATTGTCTCTATGTAAAAACATATATCTATATTTTTGCAAAATTTTCAACCCCCTCCTTATTACTCTCTGGGCCCCAGGGGTCCCTCAGTGTACTCAGCTTATATTAATTGGTGGACCGGTGGACCTACATAAACATAAATTTGAGACACAATGGTCTAACGAAATTCAATTTTTAAAAATTTTCTGGGGTTGAGTTTGGATCCTCCTTTGACTTTTAGTCAATTTTTTTAATCGTTTTTTAATACCCGCTACTACTGTGCGTAACACAATTGTTTGTTATAATTGAAATAGGAAATATTTTCCCAGATGGTGTTCAGTGAAGCGAGCGTAAAGAAAAAAATACGCAAACCCTCTAACCCCACCCCACACCCTCCCATCCCAAACAATTAGATTATGTCACCCATAACCCTTAGTACTGAAAATAATGATAACTTACTCAGATCTTCATTGGTATTTCTTAATTTTTGGAAGAAATCTATCCTATTTAGCGTGGAGAAAGCGGTATAAATATCACAAGGGACAACAAACCATTAACCCATTCCACTTTACTTAAGATTTGAATCTTGCCCCTCCCCACCTTAGATAACGTGACAATCAGTGTGGGTAAACCTTCAACGAAGTTGCCTATTTGGAGATTTCAAAGATATTTTGCAAGGCGAGTTGCATCTTAACTTGACGCACCCAAGCATTCTAACCACTAGTACACCAGACACCAATGTACGAAATAGAGAGAGAGGGAAGAAAATGAGCAATTAACCCGCTGTGGCCTCTTGTTTATCTACTGATAACATCCCCTCTTTCTATGTACAGTTTACACACTCACAATACTATTTTCTCCTTGAAAACATTGATGTATTTTGAAAAAATCATTTTTATTATTCTATATGTAACGTCAAGGGGGGTCAAGTTAGGACTTAACATGTTAATGAATATACGTTCTATTCAGCGGGGTTTGAAGATGTAACGTAGAGATAAAAACCACATATTCTTAAATAATTTTAACAATAGTCCTATAGTGTCACAAAGATTAATTAATTTTTTTCTAAATCCTCTACAACGTGGATTAAAATATATATATTCCTTTTTGTTATTCAATATTTTTTTTTCTTCAACGTTACATCTTTAAACACCGCTGAATAAAACCTACATTCTTTAAAATTTGAAATCTTATATTGACCCCCCCCCCTTCCCAATGACGTAATAGATAAGCAACGTCACTTGACCCAACAGTTGTTGGACTACCGATCCACTAAACTAGTGGAGGGAGAGGGTTTGCACTCATACGAGTATAATGTTGAGTCAAGGAGAACTACTCCTTGAATTAGTGGTTCGGGTGTTTATTTGAAGGGCTTGGACCTCTACGAGTCCTCGTTAATAATCTACATCTTGTATTTACGAGTGGTTTGCTGCCGTTGTTGTTGTTGGTGGTGGTGTTATTGTTGATGTTGTCTACAGATGTGCGAAGAACAGACTCTGCAAACATGTCCACCAAAGAAGGGATGCTTGAGTGCCACGAGGTGGTTGTTTTCCGAACTCTGGCTTCTGTTGCGTTTCCCACGTCAGTAAGTTAACCCACCGGTAGTAGGGATTATTATTCCCCTTCAGACTGTAAGAACGATCTATGTCAACCATAATGTTTCATATTATCTGCCGAGCCAGATGAGCCGACGGTATTTATACCAGTATTACGATCGTTTTTTAACGCCACGTCCATGTACTAATCACGCTAATTGGTTAGGGATTAATAAGGTGGAATTAAATGAATTGTACCAACATTTGCGAAGCGAAAGAGAGATTAAAACTATTTAGGCAAAAAAAACCCACCATCAATACACGTGACCAGGATTTGAACCCCAACCTCCCCGTCAGTTCAGTATATTGAAGAATATTTCCTTAGAATATGCGGCCACATAATCAGGTCACTATCGAATTAACGTTCACGTAACGTTGAGTTCCCCTCATTTTTTCTTAATCGAAGCCATCCCTATACACGAGGCGTAATCACACCTTTGTGTGTGTGCGTGTGTATGTGCGTGTGTGTGCGTGTGTATGTGCGTGTGTGTGTGCGTGTGTATGTGCGTGTGTTTGTGCGCGCGTGTGTGTGCGTGTGTGTGTGCGTGTGTGTGCGTGTGTGTGTGTCCGCGCGTGCGCGCGAGCGTGGTACGTAATCCTTTTGTATTTTAGCTCTATTTAAAAAAAATACTTTTTGTGTGTTTTTATATATATTATTTTGTAAGACTTCAGTTTAATTGTATTGGTTAAGTGTAAGAAATGGCAGTAGCCTTAACTTCGCCATTAAAGTCGATTATTATTATTATTATTATTATTATTATTATTATTACACGAAACTTAGACAAAGGTCGGCATGGCATTCACTTACCATAAGTCGAAAGACCCTTTACATTTGGCGTGGAAATGCAGAGCCATTGGGAACAAACTGTTTTCTTCAATAATTTTTTGTTTTGCAATTTTCTTTTCGGAAATGGTTTGTTCTAGAATAGAAGCATGTTGATTAAGTTATACTTTTTATATACACACCTCCTCTATAATTTTATCAGTGATCAAATATCGATAAAATCGACATTTTTCAATAGAAAACTGCCAGATTCATAACAAAAAATAAGAAAGTGTAACAATTATTAAATATCGATATATTATCTTAGAAGGGGTGTTGAAAATATTAACACAAACATTTCACTCGTTCACGAGAAAACTGATATTTACAAACGTATGACTTTTTAAGCAAGACCTGTCCAGTAGCTATCTCCATATACGGTTTCCGTAATTTATCTGTTATTTTTGGTGCGGAAGGATACTTTGGTCCGTTGTTAAGTCACCCCCCACCTTTCACCCTCCCACCCACCATATCTTAAAATAAGTTTTAGACTTGCACTCTACAGGGCCAAGAGCCTTAACCTAAGAACTCTATTAATGAAGGGAACGTTAGCGCAGTGTTACGTTTGATGAAGTGTACCACGCGTCAGCCTATTATGCCTCGAGAAATGTAAATACGGCTATTTAGTATTTCATTTGTTTGCTTATGGTGTGCATACGCCCTTTTAATTTGTTCCCGTCTAGTGAATGACAAGGCATCAACGCATCTTTTACTCTTTATTTCACAACTCCAGTTAGATTCTAATTCGTCTCCTTAACTGAGCCAGTAACGAATCTGTCTACTGAATCAAGGATCTCGGGTTCGAATCCCGGCATGGCCGAGACATTTATTACTGGTGAAATGTAGTGTGACCCTTTCACAGTGAATTATTAACAGCCGGGACTGGATGTTGTGCCTGTCCTAGTGAAGTTAGATTATAATACATATGAAACTACGACAGGCCTAGCAAGCTGGTAGTATAAAATATATGACGTGAATGAAAACTGACCCATGTCACAGGCTGGAAACAGTGAAGGATGTAAAAGTAAAAAAAGTTAACTTCCATTGAAAGTACTTTAAGCCTAATCAGCCTAAACTGCTCAAGTTATATCATTTTTAAGAGCAACTTATTTAAAACTAGTTTAAATTCATTTGTTGTATTTTCATTTTTAAAGTTTTGTGTATTCTGATCACAACATATGTTTATTTACTTTAAGTAAACGTTATTGATATATGGGAAAAACCCACAGTTTTGATTTCAATAAACATATAATAGACAAAGTATATCCATCATAATCTCCTGGTAGAAAAAGTTGATGGTTTCAATACTTTATCTATAAGAGAGAGTGAAAAAAAAATATTAATTGCTTTTCTAGTTTAAAAATATGGATGGCTACAACTATTTTTTAAATGCTTAACATTTAGTCATTGACCTTTTAACTTCAATCACTACAACAAATTTATATTTTAATGCTATGCATTTGTCCGCTCAATTTGGATTATCATATTTTGACAGAGCTAGGTAAACTACAGAGTAATGAATTTTAAGTATATCCTTAAGTTTGACCTTAGAGTTAGAATGTAACACTGCAAATTAAAAAAATATATATCGTGCCAAATGTTACTTGAATTATTTTTGAACGTAAGAGGCTTGGTCCAGGCTGCTTGTTTCAAATTTTGCTGAATAAATCTATCGGTCTAGTTGTTGTAATTTATTGTGTGTGACTGTACTCCATGTGTACTCCGTGAGAGCCCTTACCAGAACCAGTGCCAATTATTGAGTACGTGCTTACGTTACAAGACAAACCCATTTCCCAAAGAATAAATTATTTGCAGTACCACTTGAAAGGTGATCATCTTTCTTCCATTTAGCAATTGTCGCCCTAAATAACCACCCACTTGTAGTAGCTCTTGTTTCTACTTAATGAACACGTTAAAACCATTATAAAACTGATTGGTACAATTAGGGCCATGTATCGTCGATATTCGGAAATCATTCAGTCCCACATTTGTACTGATCTGTTTGTTATTTGTATATTGCGTGATTGATTGACTCTCAAAAATCGATTATAAATAGTCTTGTATATGGTTGATATTCAGATGACAGCCAATCCTCCACTAAAACTGAAGTATAAATAATTTAAATACCGAGAATTTGACTGACTGGCACTAGAACTTAACTTAGATGTGGACTAACCTCATTCAGGATATTAGGCTCGATTTTAAACCAAGATAGTTTGATTACCTAACTAATATTATGGGAATTCTTAATGATCATTTAAATAATTTGGCCTAATTATTTGACAAACTCAAATGAATTAAATAAGTTATCGTGATAGAATTTAATCAGATCTATTTTTCGTTTCTTATTATTCTCACGTTGTGAATACAAATAGATTTTTAATGTATTACATTTGTATGACCAAGATCTTACTGCTACATATTTCATTAAATTGTCAAAAATTAAACATGCATTTTCAACCCACCTAGGAATAAGACATTATTATATATTATACATTTCAGTAACACAGGTGATAACGGGGTATGAATATTCAGGTTTGTAATATACAGGATTGTCTGATCGAATGCAGAGGTATAAATCCCCTCCATATGATTACTTTGTTTTTATTTTAATTTCGGTAACTATTGTGTATTTAACTACTTCCTTGTGGAGAATAATACTAAGAAGGTATTAATCAGGCAGGCGAGGAAAGGTCAGTGTTCTCTCAGTTTTTAAAACAATTTTTTTTTACCCAAATATATAAAATATTGCATTGGTACGAACATAGAATTTAATTTTCTTCAAATTCTGACTTAAACATTTATTAAATATCTTTCAAGGGTATCCTTACGTCTTTGTTTCTTCATTTAAATAGTTTCTCATCTAGTGCCACCATGCTTATAACAGATGTTCGGATCACCTTAACATTTAAGAATCAAATATAAGAGCGGATCAAAATTCAAAATGAGTGCTTTATACATACTGAGTTGAGAGATTGATAAAAAAAACTGCCCAACTACGTTAGCATCACATGCAAAAAAATTGTGAACTAAAATATATAAAAATAGAGATGGAGGAACACGTTATGTCACATGCTTACTGACTGCAATACTTCCAGCTACGCAACTGTTGATATTGCATGTGAAATGAATGAAAATTCAGAGTAAAAGAAACTAAATAACTATATAGGTCTATAGGAAAATGTAGAATCCACATATTACCAATTGCAGCGCTATTCAGGTTAATATTTCATGTGGTAGAAATGCCAACTAAGATTAAAATAAATTAAAGATCCATCTTGGAACACACAGTCAGCGACTATAGCGCTACTAATCTTTATTGATATGTCATGTGAAATGAATGTGAACTAAAACAAATACAGTAAAGATCCATAAAGAAAAACGTCCATTCACTATTTTTAAGTTATGTTATGCTTCCCTGCTAGGTTTATATTTAATGTGGAAGGAAAGCGAACTAAGATAAATAAAGTAAAGTAAATAGCTAAGGAGTAAAAAATCAAGTCACCAACTTTCGGTGGGCATCGCTTCCTAGCGGTGTTAACATTTCATGTGGAAATAATAAGAACTAATATTAAAGTGGGTGGGGAGTAAAAAAAAAAAGTAACAGATAGTCAAACTATACAAACAATGGTGGTTGCATTGTTCAAGTAGTCATTTTTGAAACATACAAGCGTTTCAGAAAAAGTCGTTTGGAATATCAAATGAATAAATGCAGCTTTCCCATCTCTTCTCAAAGATAGTTCAGCTAAACTTCCTGTAGATAGACCATTTTTATTCATACCTCCTATATTAAGCCATTAATAACCATTGTGATAAAACGCACGAATACAAAAATGTACGTCTCTTGGTAAAAGTGGAAGTTACATAGCTGAAGTTGGGTACTTCGGCTAATTATTTTGGTAGAACTGTAGATGGAATAATAAACGTTGGTAATATAGTAGAGTTTTAATATTTACTTGTTTTAACGAGGTGAATATTAAAAATGGCATCAATTTTGGGTGGAAAGAGAATCTGTCATAACACATGTTGAACGCAAAAATATTATTTCTTAGAGTTTAAAAAACATATATACTGTGTGTGTGTGTGTGTGTGTGTGTGTGTAAAGACTAACTGTGAAATAAATATAAAACAATTTGAAACGAGTCTTCTTCATTAGCAAAACCCTAAACATTTGTAGCTGCGCTGTTTTGCCGTGTTGGTTGAGCATTTGGTCAAAAAAATACAATAATGGAATGGATTAAACTTTTCTATGTGTAAAAAGTATTTCAGTTTCCAAACAAGTTAATGAATAGCACTAATTACTTTGCTATTTCTACAGGGTGGGCTCTTATCGGTAAAACCGTGAAAATAGCTTGAATTTTGGTAGATAAGGAATTCTATAAAGGTGCTTGAATTTTGCTATCTTGTCAAGAATTTTAGGGTGAAGACCACTCTAAATAACTCTTCAGACTATCCAAATTTAAATAATATTTTGGCTATGACCACTCCAAATACTAGTATCTTGTAGAAGAATCAAATTAAAAAAATCTAGACAAGAATCTATCTTTTTGAAATATTATATTTTCAAACATTTTCCTCTGACCCTCCTTTGACTTGGAGAATATTCATATTATTATACTTTTCCCATCCCCACATTTTCTGCCTATTACACAAATAAGGCTCCGCCTCTAATGTTTGTGGCACATAGTAAACATACTAAATTATATTATTGTTTTTCTTGTCCACTCTCTGCTCGTGACAGAGCACATATTAAAAATTGAATTATGACTTTCTGATCCAAATCTTGAGAAATTGTGCAATAAGGATGTAGAATAATTTATGTTAGCTATTATTATTATTGTCTGTAATACGACCGGCTCGTTCTTTTTGTCATTGTACTTAAACCACTAAAACGCTCTGACCTCTGCCTCTTCCAGCAACCACCATTTTCTTCTTTTCTTCAAGTCATCCAATATTTGAATCCTCCTCCTTTCTAAGTTCCTCTTTCCCTCAACTTTTCCTCCTATTAAGTCTTGCAGAGGACAGTTCCTCCTAAGGATGTGTCCGATCCGGTTTGCGTTGTACCGAAGAACCACACACAAAATGTTTCTCTTACCATCCATTCGTCTTGTGACTTCATTTGTCACCTTGTCTGTCCACCTGATCTCCTCAAGACTTCTCCAGTATCACATTTACAAGCTTTCCGAGTATTTATTTTCCATCTTCCTAAAAGTCAAAGTGTATGCTCCATACTCCGGATTAATTTTTAAGAAGATGGGAAGCGATCCTGTGTGGTGGCTAGTGGTGTGGCCGCCTAAAAGGAGATGTTTTAAGACTACCTTTCTACGAAGAATCATATTTAAGAAATTTTAAATATTTTAAGACATAATTGAGGTTGTTGGTAGTATTAACTCTATAGGACTCCAACAGTCCACCAGCTTTGGCAGTGAGTATACATATCTAACGACATTACTTGTTCAAGTATTAAACTTTGGCGGCATATTTAACACAACCTAAACAAAACATTTTCATTAACAATAACAAATTGTTCAAAGTTTCACAATCTGAGAACAAACCTTTTTAAAAATTTGAGAATTGATTTTTACAAGGAAAATAGGAAATTATGATTGAAATATATTTATAGAATTTGAGTGGCTACGCTATTATATTTCCCCTGAAAGTTTATTTATATTCTCTTTGATATTTTTTAAAATATACATCTAAAATCTGTTAGATTTTAACCAAACTTTACATTGATTTTAAATAACCAACATTTATAAATTCTCAAAACTATGTAAAGATCAAATAAACTTTTATTATCAAATGTTAGAAATCGCTTATATTAAAGAAAACATTATTTGGAAAAAAAATATATATGTTTTTTAGTATCATTCGACTTTTCAAACCTATATATGACATAAATTGGGATAAAATTTAATTTGAAAATAAAAATTAGATAATTGTCATATTAAAAATAATTTTATATTATATTTTCATTTAAATCCGTATAAAATATCGGATATAAGTGCTTTTTAATTAATATGTTAATATATAAATGACAAAATTGACTTAATTTTATAGAAAAATTATTAAATGCTAGCTTTAATTGTAGTTGAGATATCAATATAAAATTATATACCTATACCAGTCAGTATAAAATGAAACATTTTGATGTTAGGAGTAATACTTACCACATTATCTATGATCTTAATAATTTATCTTTTACACTTACCTAAAATCATTAATTGTATTTGCTAATTGAAGACTAATTATTATCCATGTGGCATGTTGCACCGTTCTCGTTAATCATTAATTAAGACTTCAAGTCATTCATAATTGCTCAGAAGACTCACGCAGCCTGTACCCCCCCTTCCCCCTCCCCCTTACTATACTCATCCTATCCACCCCGCCTACCCCTACTACCACTTTCCGAACTTCGATCTAATCTCTGGGTTAATGAGACAATGGCTTACATATATGTATAGTGATAGCTTGATAGACTAATTGAGTTCAATCCACGGTTAAATTTAAATCACGTGTCTTAGCGTGCCTAAAATGGGCTTGGGTGAACCTTGATTGAAATTTATACTATCCCAGTCTTCAAATCAACATTTAAAGAAAGGAAGGGGAAAGTACACATTTTTTAAAATGTCACAACCCATTGATGCGTATAGTTTTTAATTAATTTTATTTTATCTAGAACCAAGTAAATACTACCCTTTAATACTTTTTCTTTGAAAAAGAAAATCATTGTGATGGTTATTTGAAAAATTCTTAAGAGATATATTTTGAACCGAATCGTTTAAACAAGTTTTTTTTTACAACTATGCAGTTTTCATAAATCACTCATCAGTTCCATGTTAATTTATTTAGATAAATAAGAATTAACTCTTATTTATAATGTAAAGTACTTCCCTAAAAGATTTTTTTAAACCAAAGCGTTAAAGCAATTTTAAAAGTATTTCAAAGTTTAATAAATCAATTGTTGGTGTACTTGCCTTAATCTTAGGGCTTGAATAAAAATTGCAATTTAGAAATAAATATATACACAAGCACTTCCGCTGTCCCCAAATACAAAAATACACTAGGGACATATGGGATTAATAAAACTTCTTTGTTTTGTAGTTTGGTGCCATCAAAGGCGTTAATATTAACTATAATCTTTATGTTTAAAATGTTCTAAAGTAAAACACACTCTCCATATATGAAAAACAAATATTAAACAATAATAAGAAATTACGAAAACTAGTTTTTACTCCAAGAAACTACTAACTTTTGTTGAAATTATATGATAAATTCAATATCGTCCGATACCTCAGGCCAGTTGATAGCATAGCTGTCTACTGAGCCAAAGGTACTAGGTTCGATTACCGACATAGCCAAAAAAATTATTATAGGTGAAATGTGGCTTTCCCCTGTTACAGTGATGAATTAACGGCAGGGGATGGGTGTTGCTTCTGTTTTATATTTAAACCAGATTATAAATCGCGTGGTAATATAATCATTCTATTTATAAAGTGCACGTTAAACAATTTAATTGAATGAAAAGGAAATAACTTGGAACAAATTTTCAAGTAGGGTTTAAACACAATTTCTTAAAAGAATATTTTATTTGTATAAAATATTGTACTATGTAAGTTTGTGAATAACGACCGTTAGATATTATTTATGTTACGAGCTATAAACAAAAGTTTAGCTAGGCTTGTTTGTTCAGAATATTTCATCACGATAGCCATTCTGAGTAACTATTACTATATAACAATGGCGGCTCATGTATAGGCACTGCGGAACTGCAGCACCTCCTATTTACCCTTGATAGCGATAATATATAATATAATGAGTCCTTTTTTCATTAATTCTTTATTTATTTTAGTAGTACAATATATATTCTTTAAGCTTAATGTCAGTACTTGTGTAGCTATCTCTCAGTTTATGAAAAATATACAAAAATCTTTGTATGGAACTGTGTGCTTCACAGTGCCAGCGGCGTGGTATTTGACTGTTGTGTGCATGCGCACATAGTAGGGGGTTGGGGAGGAAGGTGGGACTGGCAGGTAGAGAGAGCACTGTTGCTCTCGCAGTGCCGGCTCTGGCGTGGCGGTGGAAGGAAGTTATTTTTTACTCAGCGTGTGTTGTGTATAAAAACCGTGTACCATACTCTTTAATGTGATAAAGTGTAAGAGAGTGTAGAATTGGATTATTATTCTGCTTCCAGCTATTTTTTTCGGTTATTTTTTTTAACAGAAAGACTAAAAGTGCTAGCAGTACTTTATATGGAGAAAAATTTCCTCAATTGTCATCCAAAGATCAAGGAGAAAATTAATTAAATTTAGCGCAAATTATAACAAGAAGAATAGATTTAATTTTTAAATGAATATATCAAGCTTGAACTGTAACAATTTATGTTAAAGCAAGTAAAAAAAAATATTTTGTTTTTGTTAAGATTTTATCAACTTCCTTAATAATTTTTCTTTTTATACATGATTTTTTCCTTTTTCACAATTTAAAAATAAAGGCTGAATATTTTCTGTAGCAGCACCCCACTAATTTTAGCTACGAGCCGCCACTGTTATATAATTAACTATATTAAGCTTCCGAGGGCAAATTACGGACCAAAACTTATTTTTATGCGGCCCGCAATCATCAACTAATACGAAAAAACTAGTGATACAAATAACAGAGTTAAAAAATATATTTTTATGGAAGTATCCACAACATACCGATGAACAATAAAATTACAAGATGTTTTAATTTTAACTACTAAATTTGCATCAGAAATTATAGTCATTATGAATTATATTCTAAAAAAATGTTATCTATTAGTATATTTTTGTATATTGTATTTCTTTTATATGCTCTATACACTGTTTTCCTTTTAATATACTAATTGGCGTCAACCTAATAATACTATTACCTGCTTAGGTCGCCGCTACTCTCGTGTTGGACTAGACTGTTTAAGCCAGGGAAATTTGGGTTCAATCCCTGTCTAGTGCACTGAGGGTGGTTTTCCCTAAATGGTTTCTCACACTTCCACCACGAAAATGAGGGTTTATTTCCTATAGACTTAGCCTTCCTAATCCCTAACCCATTAGTGTAATTAGTAAACAGGTGTATTACCCGAATGACTTGTAAGACTTGGTGCTAAAAATATGTATATAATAATAATTGTATTTTATTTGGGGGCACATTTTTTTCTTTAAATTCTTAATGAGTTACTTTAGATAACAACTTTGCCCTGGACTGATTTTGAAGATCTAATTAGTAAAGGTATGTGTACCCACATTCCATCGCACATGGGCTTACTAATTTGAGTGTCTCAAAGAATAAGTAGTCACAATGACCAACGTATATAGTCCATTAGGTTGTGATGCTCAACTATTATCTTGCCGCGCCTAGGCAACATAATTATGAGAGCTTGAGGAAGTTACATAGGCAATAAGAGACACAGACCAGTAGAGTGTGTTGCTCAACTTGTATCTCACGGCGCACAAGGTTGCATTTTTCTCACCGCTTGATACCGATACTTTATGCGAACAGTCCAACACCTTTTATCACTTTTATGCTACTACCCCTTTTAACTCTTAAGTTCTATTGTCTCTTTTTAATCTTTGAGCTCTTTCTGCAATTTTTACCTCTTTTCACCCCGTTCACGATTATAGCTTTTTTTTACACTTTTCCCGGTTTTTCTTTTCTTTGCTCTTTTGGCTCTTATTACCCTTTTTTTTTATCACTTTTCGCCCTTTGGATCCATTTCAACATTTTAATTCTACTATACAATTTTGATCCTTTAACTTAACCTTTTTATTCTATTTTTATTTTAAAAAAATATGTTATTTGCTTTTTACCCATTTTAGGCTTTTTTACTTTTTACGCCTTTTACATGCCTTTTACACGACTTTTACAGCTTAGCCCGAGAGAAATATCTTAGGGTAAAAAGATTAATTAATTATTTAACTGTGAATTAAAACCGATAAATTCAAAATCATTTGATCCTATGTTTTATTTTTGAGCTCAACTTTGTGAATATCAATAACAAATCATAATTCAGCTTAGCTATATTTTTCAACCTTAGTAACAATACTAGTCACGATAGTTGGCTACAATTCTATTTTAAACATGAATAATAAAATAGGGACCCTCTATGTAAAAGTCTGGCTCACAAGTCCGGCTCGGTGAGCTAGACTCGATACATATCTACCACACACGTTCTTCCATCAGCACTAGCGGTCCTTTAACTGTGGTCAAACAATTCAATATCTACAGTGAGTTTGTTGAAGCAGCGATGACCACTTTAGACGCAAGTGGCATGTTTGCGAGAGCAAAAACTGTTTTATAAATAGTGAGCTATTTACGATCCGAGCCCCACCGAAGGTCCTGGCGAGCCAAGCCGAACTCCACTCGTCTGATGCTAAGCCCGGCTCGTGTCACTCCTCCAACGTACGATCCAATAGAGAGCTAGTTACGAGCCGAGCCCCACCGGAGGTCCTGACGAGCCAAGCCGAACTCCGCTCATCTGACGCTAAGCCATGCTCGTGTCACTCCTCCGACGTACGGTCCAATAGCGAGCTATTGACGAGCCGAGCCCCACCGAAGGTCCTGGCGAGCCAAGCCAAACTCCGATCATCTGACGCTAAGCCCTGCTCGTGTCACTCCTCCGACGTACGGTCCAATAGCGAGATAGAGACGAGCTGAATCCCCACCGAAGGTCCTGATGAGCCAAGCCGAACTCCGCTCATCTGACGCTAAGCCCTGCTCGTGTCACTCCTCCGACGTACGAGTTTGGAAATCGAGTTGAGCCGGGCCAGACTTGCTATCCAGTATCGTACATGGATGTTGTTAAGTGTTTAGATAAAACATATTTTAATAGTCCTGGATATGTAAAGGAGGTTAACTGAAATGATACCCGCTTTTGTGGCCGAGTAGTCTAACGCAGTACGCTCGCAGTAGATTAGTCTGCCGAGGACTGGGAGATAGAGGTTTGAATCCCGGTCGGGTGTACTCATAGTGGGTTTAAAACAAATTGTTTTCCACTCCTCCCCCTTTTTCACACCTCCACGCAGATACGGGTACACTTCCTATAATTATAGCTCACCTCATTCATAAAACCATTATATTAATTAGTATATAAGCGTATAGCACAAACGGGTAGTAAGACTCAATGCAAGAAACAACACAATAACCTGAAATTATACACGGTTTGAAAGTGGGTCAGCCATTATTAGCTCGATACGAACACATATCGAGAGTCTTGGTACCATCGTTGATAGTTTAATGCTGTTTAATCGCCTGCATACGTAGACATGTAGTCTAATTGTTGATCTCATTTAACTTGTTGGTAGTGGCAATAGGAATGTTGGGAGATGGGGATGGGAGTGAGGTTTGTGAAGAGCATGTTAGCCGTTAAACAGGTTTAGGAATGAAGTTATCCGGGAAATATTGGGGATACAGTGAGAACACGAGATAGTAGAGGAAGCAAGGGTGAGGCAAGGGAGAGAAGCTATGGTCATGTAATAAGGAAGGGAACGGAAATAAGCCCAAGGAGAATGAAGTATGTAGGGAAAATACCACAAGGGAGACCTAGTAGATGATGAGAGGAGCAGATAACAGCAAGTATTTGATTGAGAGGAGGAGAACGGAAGCGATTAGAGGAGGAAGAGTTGTAAAAGGACAGAGGTACGTTGAAGCATTTTACTAAGCTGACACGGCCACACATTGCAAAACATTTGACAATTAGTTTGGTTTGACTGTGATGCTGACGTTGAGGTTCAAATCCCTGACATATTTCAGTGGGTTTTTCCCTTACATTTTTTGGTATAATATTCTAAGGTTTTACTTTCCTCACACTTAACTCATTAATGGAATTAGTATATATGCATACAGCCCGAATGGGTGCTAGGCCTTAGTGTAACAATGATTTTGTCACCCACATTCAGTTAATTTAGTTTGTAATTTGTATTTTAGATTTTAATACCCTTTGGTATCCACTTTGGGGGTCACATGTTCAATCGATACTCTGGCATTAGACTAGACTACGGATGACTAGGAGATTGAGGTTTGGACCTCGGTCGCGTCTACTGAGGATAGTATTTCCTATGTGGTTTTTCATTCTTCCTTCATGCAAATGCAGATACATTTCATCTTAATGTAACCTTCCTAATCCTTAAAACCATTAGCGTAATTAGTACTTAAACGTATAACCCGAACGGCTAGTAAGATGTGGTGCTTAAACTAAACACTAAAATAAAATAGATGTATTATTTATCCCCACGTCTTACTATCCGTGTGTTAGGAATGGGTAAGGTTGAATATAGAGGAAGTGAACCCGCATTTGCATGAAAGGTGAGTGGAAAACCATGTAGTAAAAACCACCCCAAGCTTCCACGAGCGATATTCGAACCTCAATCTCTCTGTCCTAAGCAGTCGTATGATTAAATTTTTATAAATAAATACATCTCTGATCTAGTTTTCTGTTGAAGAGATGCTGATGTTCATATTCAGGCTCAAAATTGGTATTTTTGGGGGAAAAAAGGAATTTGGAACTAATATCTACGAAATAAGGTAAATATACGCATGATTTTATACAGTTTTTCTTTAAGCATTCTTAGATATCCCTACAGATTATCCATCTCTATAAGATAGTATTCTGTTACATTATCCTCGATCCATCAGGGCTTTCCGAACATTATAATTAATGAGGTAGAAATTAGTGCTTCGGTGGCCGCATTATTTAAGGCGTCACACTTGCAATATACTTTGAATCCCATTTTATTATAGTGAGGGTAATTTTTCAATATGATTTTTATTCTCCCCTTTCACAAATGCGGGTTCACTTCCTCTATATTCAACCTTCATCATCCCTAACTTATTAGAGTAAATATCACATACACGTATGGCCTGAAAAGGTAGTATAACTTGATGTTAGTATTGTTTGAAAGTATAACCAAATTGGTGTAAAGAGAGAAGAATATTTAGAAAAAGTCTGCTTCAGTTCTACCGGCAGGTTTTCGAACCACGGCATTCTTCTCACACGTAAATTATATAGGACAAGACAGGAACCCTTGTCAGCATACTCACTAGTGCGGATAGTTTTCAACTAACATGAAACGTTCACTGTCGAGTTGGATTGAATTGCAGGTGACGCTAGAGCTAAGGTTTAAATCCTGGTAGGATGTGTTGAGGTTGTTTTTTCATTAGTGGTTTTTCAGTCTACCACTACGCTAATGCATTTACATTTTCACTAGAAATCCGCTTTAATCGGTGATTTTTTTTTTTAGCTCCAAGTCTCAACACCCGTTCGGGTAATAAGAATATGTATTTATATACTCTAAGTGGTTTTCAAACATTTTTTTTAAATGTTACCCTTTGTTCATTACAAAATGTCTAATTTAACCCCACGATGAATTTTCCCCAAATAACAAATATCAGATAAATCAAAGACGATAAGAGGGAATTTCCCCTCAGCTGCCTCTAAAATTCCTCACCACATTTTGTTTTCTTTTGATTTTCACAATTTTTCCTTGAGATCGGCTCGCGTAAAACCTGAAAGTCACTCGCATACCCCTGGGGGTGCACGTACCCTAGTTTGAGAACCACTGCTTTAATGTGTCAGGGATGCGAATGGTTAAACTAAGAGGAAGTGTACCCATATTTGTGTGGTGGAAGAGTGTAAAACCATTTAGGAAATTCCACCCTTATTACACCTAACCGGTATTTGAACCCTGATCTTCGCATCATCAGCAGCCCAGTCTATTTATAATGCGACGCCTTAGACCATGCGGGTACCAGCGTAATTACTTTAGCGTAAGCGATGCGTACAAACTACCTGAATATGTATTAAGACGTTGATTGAAAACTAAACAAAAATTAAGCTATATAAATTACAAAGTCAATATTGTTGAACCCTTTTCTCTTAAAAAAAAATCTCACTCTACTTTCTTTAATTCGTATTCTGTTAAAGGGACAACGTTTACGCTCCAGTTACTGTACTTTAAAAGCTAATATTCTACAAAATGTCACCGCAGAATAACGGATGACCTGTCGGTCCCACGCTCACTCTAGCGGCTACCCAGGGAGTTATCCATAAAAAAAAGCACATGTGTCGCCGCGGAGGGAACAGACGAAGACCGAAAAGACTCGCGTGACTCCCCCCATCCCCCACCCCCTCATCCCCATCCTACAATGGGATTTTAAGGCTAAGTCTATCTGCAAAGGAGAACTCTATCTCTCCTTCTCTGGATATACATCGCAAGGGTTTGTTGAGGAACGTATCCATGGATATGCAACGTAATTCGCTCCTTAGGCGGGATTGTAAATGAAGGATTGTTCTATTTCATTCCGTTGGCATTTTGACACGTTCTGTTTATTATGTAAAGGATATGACAAAAATAAATTTAAGATGTTCGTAAACAAAGTGGTTTGAAAAATATTTGGTTTCTAAATAGTACGAAGATAGTAGATAGAGAGAAAAGGGGTGGAGGTGGGGGTAAATTGCATAATTATGAGTTTGATACTTTGTACTCACTACAAAATATTGTTAAGATAGTCAAACCTTCCAGGTTAAGCTGGTCAGGACGTTCAGCGTGAATGGAAGAAACTATAGACCAGCCAACATAATGGGAAGATACCATTGGGAAGAATTAGACATAGATGGGAAGATAACATTAGAATGGACCTAAACAAGCGAGTGTTTAATGGGATGGACTGGAAAGAACTAACTAGCACAAGCTAAGATAGGTGGCCTGCCTTGGTAAGTAAGGCAAGGAACTTTCGTAGTTCCCAATGATATAGGATGAGTAAATAAGTATGTAAGGACATAAAATACATTTCTTGAAGAACATCTTAAACGACTCCAAAGAATTTATATCCAAAACCTTGTACGTGTAATATTTCTGGTTTTAAGATTGTATACAAATGAAAAATCTTAATCTAAAATAATGTTTATGGTCATCTCTTTTCTTTATGCTATGTGACCTTTTAATACTTTTTACAGAAGTTTTAATAACGGTTCGCTTAAACATTCTTACGAATATTAATTAGGCCTATTATTACCATATGAACATTTTCAGGAAACTAAATTAATTGAGCTAAGTTAGAATTTAAGGTAAAAAAAATAAAATGGTAGTTTTTTCTTATACATTTTAAAGTGAATAGTGGTTGGATTTAAAAAAATATATAACCAAGTCTTATTATCTGCATTTTTCTCTCATACTCATTCTCTCTTACACACTCTATCATATTCACTATCTCTTACAATTTATCTCTCATCCTCTCACTCACTCTCTCTCATACTCTCTTGAACTCAATCTCTAACATTAACTCTTACTCACTCACTCGCTCACACTTACTCTCTCATTCACTCTTTCACACTTCCTCTTTCACACTTCCTTTCTAGCTTTAAAAATATCAATCTCACACTTCATCTTTCACACTTCATCTTTCACACTTCATCTTTCACACTTTATCTTTCATACTTTATCTTTCACACTTCATCTTTAACACTTCATCTTTCACACTTCATTTTTCACACTTACTTTTTCACACTTACTTTTTCACACTTACTTTTTCACACTTACTTTTTCACACTTCTACTTTAACACTTCCTTTCTAGCTTTAAAAATATAAATCTCAAACTCACTTATACAATCACACACTCACTCTCACATTTTCTCGATTTCTAACTCTTTTTTCCCTTTATGTTATAATTTGATTAGCCCATTTCCACTAGTCGAGAATATGAGAGAACGGCAGAAATCATTTTTACAAACGGCCACTCATTTTAAGGGCTAAGAGTCCCGGATGTTGGCAAAAATAGATGCTTACAAAAAAAAAAAATCAGTTTTATAAGAAAATATTCATCTTTTCTACTGTGCGCTTGGCAAAAATAGATGCTTACAAAAAAAAAAAAATCAGTTTTATAAGAAAATATTCATCTTTTCTACTGTGCGCGCAGTGGTTCATCTGTACAATCATTCTTCCTTTACATCACCATGGAAACCATGGTTTGTGTATGATTGAATATCGGTAAATACAATATTTATCTTTGGTTGAAAATAACTGGATTCTTACTAGAGTGGTACGGTGCAGAAAATATATAGAGAGATGGGTCGTTTTAAAGCTCTGATCGTGGGGTGAAGAAGAAAATTATCCTTTGTTTAAAATTAAACAGAGTAAGATCAAAATCAATGGAAAGTTGCCTTTGACGAGTAAAACTTTACCTGTAAAGTGGAGCGAGGCTTTATTTTATTGAAGTTTTCCCAATAAAAAAAGTTGTTGATACATTTTAGCGCGATAATTTGCAGCCAACTTTGCAACGAGCCAACAGTATTTTTTTAAAATAAGTTACTCATCTCAACTAGGCTTAAACACTACTCGCTTTTAAGCCTATCCATGACATGATGTCCTTATCACCCAAACTAGCTAAACCTAACCTTCAAGTATTTGTAGATGTATGAAAGGATAGGTGTCACTATTGATATAGACTGGACTGTCAATGACTGGGAGATCGGGGCTCAGATCCCGGTCGGTTTTGCTAGAGGGTTTTTCATTCTCCCTCTACACTCCCTCTAAACTTCAACGTTCCTCATCCCTAACACATTATCATGATCTGTGCATAGACGTAGAGCCCGGAAGGGTAGCGAAACATGATGCTTAAGAAAAATAATGTATCTTGTTAAATTTCGGAGTTTTAGCGTTAACACGTCATATACATACACACACACAAGCCAACAGTAAAAAATTTTATTTATAAGTTTTTTATTTGTCAATCGGCAGTGTTGGCTGTCTTTTAATTAGAGCAGTAATCGGTTTGTATGACAGCATATCTAGGCTATGTGAATATAATGCTCAAACTAAATAAATGTATTTAACGTTTCGCTGACCAAAGAAACACATTTTGCAAACTAATATTAATACAAATCAAACAAACCATAAACACAGATCCCTGCATCATAATCCGAAATTTCTCTTTGTATTTGAGATTGGAATTTATTTTCTAGGCTCTCCTTGCTTTTGAAATACAAATAACATGTTGACGAATTTGGATAACCCGAGTGGAAGCATGGGCTAAAAAGTGCTGGCATAGCTTATATGGTGTAACGAGCAAGAAACGTTAGAGGCGAATGCTGACCATTCATAACAATATTTGCTTTAATGGGCCAGGGAAGGTGCCATTGTGGGCTATAAAACCCTTTTATTATTTGACATCGGGGCTGTCACAATTCCATCGACACCACAGGCAGTTACGGTGACCAACGCCGTACAATATCAGACTATATGTTTGGATCATCAGTACTACTTGTACCTAGAGGGCATCCGTCGAGCCCAGGGTTCTGAGATCGAGTTTTGTACGCGTCAGTCACTTCCACGAGTTAAGCGAGCTCTTCTACGAACGCGGTCGTCCAATCTCTTAATTTCTTTCATATTTCGTTTGATATCACTTTTGTATAATCCTTTAGTCACTACTATTAAACTAAAATTCGTAGCCCTGCATATTATTTTCAAACCCATATAATTACGTTGCCTGCAACCTTACCCCTCATGTAAGCTATGTTGTCAGATCTAGTCCACGGGGAGGAGACCACGACAATAACTTTATTTTTGTGGTCAGCAATGATAACATTTTATTATCTTAATTGTATAGGTATTGATAGAGTAGAGTCTCAGAAACTCGACATTCCGTATAACTCGACACGCTCACGCACACAGTTTTTGGCACCAATCACCAGAATCCAAGGTCATTAAACTGTGTAACCTCTCAGTTTGTTTGTGTAACACGAGTGGAACAGTCGTGCTATGGTGTTTTTATAAGTGCTGTGTTTGTTAGTTTTCTAATTTAGTGACGTGTTATTCGAATCAATACAGCATTATATGTACAGTACTTTACTGCATTTCTCTATATTACACGTATGTATGTACACCATTAAATTAACACGTAATATATTATACTTTACGTATTTTACTGTTACTGTACCGTACAATACTACAGTACAGTACAGTACAGTACAGTACATTACAACTGTACCTATAATATTCGACACTGTATTGTGACTCATCCTTGTTTAGTAAACATTACATAGTAAACATGCATCTCATGCAAGTTCATTCATAAAACTTGATACCATATTAATCCCCATTAGGTCGAGTTACCGGGACACTACCTTTCTACTATCCTTCAAAAGTGACGGATACACATCACAAGACTTGCGATATGTGCATGACGACTGGAAAGTAGATATTGTAATTTTAGAAGAAAAAATGGACTGTAACTAGATTGATCAAACAAGTACCACGAGTTAAAAATAATGTATGTACATTAGAGTAAAAATTATTTCATCAAAATTAGAAGGAATGAGATGAATATGTTAATTTTAGGAAATAAAAATTACTTGAATGTAGAAAAATAAATAAAAAAATCATCAAACCTTTATGCCAGATGTGCTACAAAAATGTACCTTTTATAAAGATCATAACAACGCTTCGTAAAACGTTCACATATATGGCCTCAGCCCTTTAAAAGGGAACAGTTCTGAAAACCTTTTCCTCCCCTAAAGACTCCGGCCTCAGGGCTGGTTTCATTATTAAAACATTCCATTGTGTGGAGTTTTTTTCACCCCTCTTTCTAGATTTTTTTAACCTTGCCCCCATCCTTACCCCTAGAATTCCACCATCCCCTTACCATCTCTTTTTTTTCTACCCCCACAGCAAAGAGGTACTGCAACGTACAGGTTTAATATCATTTATAATTAGGGGCCAATTTTGTTGTCTTTCCTTTCTCTTCTATTTTAAATCCCAAACAGACCATGCATTATTTAGGTTGCCGTGGTGATAATAGACCTGTGATAGAGGTTTAGGTAGAGCTTGATGCGTTGAGGTTGGTCCATTTCACTCCGTGCTGCTCAGAGAATGGTTAGTTTTAAGTGTATTATGAAATATTGCTTTTTAATTATTTCTTAACACTGCGTCTTATTACCTGTTTAGTACATATTAATGTTAATAACTAAATTTCTCTAATGAGCTAGGGATGAATAAAGTTATTTTTATTATTATTATTATTAGCACCGCGTCTTACTACCCATTCGGGTTATACTCACGTACGCTAATGTGTAATGGTAGGGTGGTTGTGAGAATAAATGGAGGACCTACAGTTTAACGTGGAATCCGAACTACGGTGGAGGCCTGGCATTCCCCACATTCACAAGTTGTGATTAATACACGTCTTGTCTGAGGTGAAGGAAGGGTTTGGCAATCAGATAGATCTGTGCCGGAATATTAATAATGTTGATTTTAGAGAAAGTGTGTGTCCACATTTTCATAGAGTAAGAGTACTAAACCATTTAAGAAAAACCACCCTCAATAAACCTGACCGAGATTTGACACCAGGTGTCCCCAGCGTTGGCAGTCCAGTTTTTTTTAACGAAAGTGATGCCTTGAATCAGGAGTCAAGAGAATTTTTGATATCACAGGCCGCACAGGTTTTAAAATCAATTGGGTGTGCCGTTTTGAAAAAAATATCAAGAAAATATTTCAGTTTTTTATTTCTCGCTTAGTGTATTTTTATGAACACAATCGTTTGTTCGTTACGTCTTTTGTGACCCAGATATAATCAGTCATTGGGCAGAGTCCTCCCGAGGGCCGCCGTTTGCTGACCGCAGCCTTAGATGATTTGACATCCTTTTGGGTTTGAAATTTTCAAATAAAATGTATAATAATATTAGTTTGAAAGCTGGAGAGTGAAATTATTTTAGTGGGGTAAGTTTTTCTAACAATTTAAAAAAAATATTTGGTGCAATAAATTTTTCCGTTTAAATATTAATTTAGGTGTAGTTAACTATTAGCTAAAAAATACGTTAAATTCTAGAACATAAGTTGTTGAGCTATCTAAAATTTATCCCGTTTAGTAACACAATTTCCATCTGAAATAAAGATTCTTACTTAGATTCCTGGATAATTTATTATTCTTTAAAATGAGATTTTTCCATTCAAAGGGATAAATTACGACTTGGATTCTAGGTGTTGTGTCCATTCTTAAATTGATTTATTTTATTAAATACTGTTATCATTTGGTTAAGAAAGTAAAGGCTTTTAACCTGAATAGGTAGTAAAGCACGGTGCTTAAAAAGAACGCCTCGCATACTTGTAATTATTTTTAATAATAAGAGGGATGCGATACACCTGGAGAACTGGGAGTTTTGGGAAGATACAGAATTTTCAAAATCTTGTAAAATTACTAGAATATTTGTTAAATTGGAGCATTTAGCCGAAATCTTAAAAGAGGATTTTGAATGGACGAAAAGGTGAAGAGAAGAATCACGCGCGCGGATTCAAACATGTCTTATCACCCCCTAAACAAGGACTGTAAAGCCACAGCTAATTATTTACTCAACAATATTACATAATACTGCTCTAAACATAAGTTAAATGACATCACACTAGTCAGTTTAATGAATTATGAAATGTTATTACTATTTTCTTCAATCTAATCTGCCTGAAACAATTTGGATTCCTTCTGGAAAACCTGAAAAACACAGGGAATTTGGTATTAAGGAAATTGTGGCGGCCCTGTAACAATAGTTAATAATAAAATATTAAATAATATATCAAATTACTAAATCCCCACATGTATAGCCTACTGAGTCTAGTTTAAGGTGGAATGGAAGGGGACGCGAGAAAAAATACGGTTTTTGCAGTTTTTATGGTAAAACATTTTGTTTGGCTAAAATAAATAAAATATTGCTCCGGTACAAATATAAAATTTAATTTTCTTCACGTGTTTACATCAAAATATTTTGAAAATCTGTCAAGGGTGTTCTGGAATTTAATGATAACATTTTTCTTAGTTTAATAAATTTGTTAGACAATTCCACCATGCTCATGATAGGTATTCAGGAACTGTTGATATTGACATGTGAAGAAAATTAAACTATGTTTGTACCGGGGCAATTTATTTTTATTTTGGCCATAAAATTTGCTAAAACAGTGCTCTTTTCTCGAGTCCTCTTCCATCCAACCTTAAGTAAAGGCCCTTGGATATTGATGAGAGCACTTGACTATTGAACCTAATATGTTGACACACTTCCAGTTAAGGTGTATGCCTTTTATTGTAATTAAGAGAAATTTTAGTATTTCCCCCACCCAGGATAATATATAACTAAGGCAACATCATTGCTGAGATTATTACAGATCTTGTGGATAAAATATTTATCTTCACTCTCTCTCTCTGTTAACTGTTGCCAAATATCTTAGTTCTCTCGGTTATGTCTGGAGTTGATGTGATGGGGTAAGAAGGAGCTACTGGCAAACTCTAACAACCAGCGTTGCAAAAGTTTTCTTATATTTGAGGAGAGTTCACCCACAAAAACAAGATTGACCACACTCTGTCCCAATAGTAGCCATGCAGTTACCTCAAAGATGATATCCAGTATAGTAGGCCTAAAGTTTGAGCCAAACATGGCATAGTGGTGCATTTTTCTATTTGACGCTGGAGATAGCATTAAGAGATTGGTGAAATATTTGAGTAATATTTTAAATTAAACATTTTTAAATCTACACTAATATTAATAAAGAGGAAAGATTTGATTTTTTGTTTTTTTGTTTGTAATGGATAAACTCAAAAACTACTGGACCGATTTTAAAAATTCTTTCACCAATATAAAGCTACATTATCAGTGAGTAACACAGTCTATATTTTATTTTGAAAATTTAATTTATTCCTTATAAAAATGTCAATAGTCACTCATATTTTATGTTAGTCTATGATGATTCTTCAATATGTATGTTGAAAATAACAATGCGGGGGAGGGGGAGGGGGCGAGGGTTTAGTAGTTATTAAAATTGTGGAAAAAATATACAGATCCGTATTTCAATATCGTCAAGTTAATAAGGCAGAAAGCTACCCTTTGATGTCTTATACTATTTTAGGGCAGTCGTGTGTATACTTTCCCTGTTAATCGGTTGTAAAAAGGCAACACTTTATCTGAGCTACCAGATTCTAATAGCATAGACCCATTTAGTTAACACCCCCTTAAATAAAAACACGTTTAAACCATAAAACCTAATAAAATGGGAAATTAAGTCAAATCCATTTTGATATTGGAAGGGTATGTATATAAAAACAACGTTAAATTAGCAGTCTTGTTATAGGATGGACGATATTTAACTAGGTTATGAACAAAAGATTCAACTCTGTTCCAGTGCGTTAGACTATCTGAAACCTGCTTACGTGACCGCATGGCCTAAGGCGCCACTTTTGCAATATACTAGACTGCCTATAACAGGGAGATCGGAGCTCGAATCACAGTAGAGTGTATTTAGGGTGGTTTTTCCTAAATGGTTTTTAAATCTATCCAAGAAGATGAGGCTACTTTTTCTATAAATGCAACCTTTCTCATCCCAAACTCAAAGGTGTAATTAGTTCATATGCATATAACATGAAAAATAGTAAAATGTGCTGATAAAAAAAGAAACTAGAATTCTAGACTTTTATCAAGCAGCTTGAGGCACTAGTTATAATCCACATTAGATACAAAAAAGGTGACATTCTACAAACTTGCTACCCATTGTTTATATATATTTATATATACAATATTGATATATAAGAAAGATTCTGCAGTATTGGGTCTTAATAAATCTTACCAAGTAAGTTTAGCTAATATAATTTTAGGAAGAATATATTTAGTTAAGTTTAAATAAGTGTTGATCTACAGCTATTAATAGGGGATTAAATGGCCCACAGAATCGTATATAATAGATTAATGATAGCTAAAGTGATCTTTATAGGCAGCTTTGTGGAACTATATAAAAAATATTTTCAAAAATTCGTGTGCTAATAACTGTCCTTTTAACCAACCAGGATGTAAATGAAGTTACCATTAATATGGTTTAAAATAGTATGGATTATGTTTATTTTTAAAACCTGGCATTCTAGTTTATATTCATGTCAAATTTTAATAATTTTATATTTTTGTTATATTAGAGCTTGCCATTATTTAAGAACCCACCAAGTTTGTATTATTCAATAAATAAAGATTTTTTCTTAGATTCATCTAACATAGTTTATTTTTAAAGACAAAGGTATTGGTTTGGAATGATATGATAAATATGATTGAAAAAAAGAATTGGATCTAAAATAACATCACATATATAGCTAAGAATACATGAAATTGTATCATAATAGCTACAACATATTTAATAAAATGTATGTTATTAAAACAAAAGTATTGGTATTAAAGGAATACCTAAAGTTATTTACTTTTCGTTATGTTTTTCCTTAAGGCATTACAAAAACTTACTTCCGTATCGGAAAATTTTATAGTATATATTATACTCCCTTTTCCTTAACCGCCTTTACTTTATTTCCACAATGTCCAATAAATTCTTTGGGTACTAAAAGGATTCAAGTGTTTTCATCTAGTCAATATTATGAAAACAAAACTGGTAGTAAAATTTAATTTAAACATTGTAATACTTGGTGTTTGATGCGATATTGAAAGGTAAGCAAGTTTAGGTAAGTATTTATTAAGATTTTATCAAATAAATCACATAATATATAAATCATATAGTATATATTAAATTTATACATAGAGGTGTTAAAAAATTAAACTCCCAAACTGCACAAAAAAAATTTTATACAAAAAATAATGTGATATTTCTATATACTTACATTCAAAAAACAGATAAATTGTGTCCAACTTTTCGGCGTACAAGTGCCGGGAGAGTAAAGATGTGCAGGTATGCGTGTACAACAGGTTGACTAGGAGCTAGGCGCGTGGCATTGCACCCCTAGATATCTTGGATCACGGCAGCAGAAAATACCACAATTAATAAACAACCCACCAGTCCATCTTGAAATGCAAATACGTTCTGAGGGTCATCATTAACGGTCCCACATCACTGAACGTGAATGCCATTATTACATGTGTAGTGTCGCGCTCCTGACTCCTATGCAACCAGCTGTACATGCATGCTTGGCCTGCTGTATTCTCCCGGCGCTGTACGCTGAAACTTTGAACACAATTTAATGGCATTAACATAGTTGCCTGATGTAAGTGTAAAGGGATATTTTATTATTTTTAGTTCAAGCAATCTATATGTGAAGTTTGGGCGTTGGGTCTCCATATGCCCTGTTTCTATATATTTAAAATTGATTTTATACTCACAGTAGTCTATAAGTTTTTGAATATTTGTTGTGGGCTTTGTATAATTTGACTAATACTTTTAATTTTAATTTAAAAAGCTTTGACTCAGATGCCACAATGTTCATTTTAAATATGTAGAACTGTGGAAATTACAATACTAATAAATCTAAACTACGCTTCTACTTATGCATTCTTTTTATATTTGCTAAAAAGGTTTTTTCCATAATAACTTCAAAAATATGGACCTTAACTCGCATTCCTATCTACTCCCCCTTAACCTATTAATTTAAACACAATTACAAAGAACATATGGATTTAACTATCCTTTTATGTTATGGTATATACAATGAGACATTGATAATGTTTTACTTTTCGTTAATTAATTGAAATGCTTTGATATATATACAAATTACATGTGACCATAATATTATTTGTTACGATTAAATTAATATGTGGTTTTTCAAATGCAACGTAAATAAATATAAAATGTTTAGTAGTGAGAAAGTATAATAATTTTTGTTAGATTATAGTATTAATACAAATTAAAATCTATTCTATAATTTTATATTAACTTTAATATATTACTAAGTAACCGCTGAAGAAGGTATTTACAAATAATAAACAAATTTTACACACAACTTTTTTTATGAGCTTAAGAATAATATTGATGACTGCTAAAATACTAGTGTTAAATTATTTTTTAATACCTAAACATAATCATTGTTTTGAGTTTGATAGTCATGAAAGTAAAATATTATCTATATTATATAATACTATGAATTTAATGATTATAAGCGTTACTAGCACGGAAATTAAACAATGCTTGATAATATTTTCATGAGAGATTTTTTTACCCATTCATAAGTGTATAATTGTGGAATATATTAAAAGATTGAGAGTTTGGTTTAATGTATGTCGAAATAAAATGTATATATTCGTAAAGCTCTGTTTAGTTAAAACATATTTTCAAACCAAACAAAGCTACATAAAATAGTGCACAACATTTAAAAAAGGGAATTTTGATATGAATAATTTCAAAATATTTGTGATTTCACAACACATTAAATTTTAAGAAGAAAAGTTAAACCACTTTAGTTAATTAAACGTAAATAATATAGGAAAATATACAAATTAAGAAACTTATCAAACTGTTTTAGTAGCTCTACGATTTTTAAAAGTATATAATTAAAAAATGTGAACACAAATATTAAATTATCTTGTAATTAATCTCGTACGCAAACAAGTGAAAAACTATTCAATTTAGATTTTTAAAAAAAATCTTTATTTATACAGATGTTAACTATTCCATTTCGTTCAACCAAGATTTTAAATGTTTGAAAAAATAAACCAGTTTCTAATTAATTTCAGTAGAAAAAATAAATTACTAAACAATTATTAACTTGTAATTTATTTGTAAAGTCTGTATATTATTATTAGCACCGCGTCTTACTACCCGTTCGGGTTATACGCACTTACGCTAATGTGTAATGGTAGGGTGATTGTGAGATGAAATGAAGGACCTACAGCTTAACGTGGAATCCGAACCACGGTGGAGGCCTGGCATTCCACACATTAACAAGTTGTGATTAATAAACATCTTGTCAGAGGTGAAGGAAGGGTTTGGAAATTAAATAAATATGTACCGGGACCGAGAATTGAACCCAGGACCCCCAGCACAGAAGTCTGACACCTTAACCTCAGACCATCAGGTCACCCTATAGCTATAAAAACCGGCCGATTGGTGCCTTAGCCTCTTCACCTAATACATCCCCTGATGGACTAAAAGAGCTTTGTTTTCGCCTCCATTTCATTGTTTGAAATTCTAGGATTATGTAAATCTCAAATAGTCCCCCTAACCTTACTTTTGCCGCGTCCTACTACCCGTTTGAGATATGCGTTTTTTAACCACCTTAGTGGGGTAAGGAGGAAGAAGGTATAGTTTATAATTTACCCACATTTTCAAGGAATGTGAGTGAGAAACCATTTGGTAGAAAAAAAACCTGGCTGGGATTTGAACCTTGATCTCTCCCTCTCCAGACAGCCAGACGAGATAATATTTTGGTTGATAATTAATTGTAATTTTTTTTTTAACAACTTATTCTCATCGGTGGGATCACTGACTAAGGTATCAATATCGTCTTGTCTGGTTTGACATTGACGAAATTTTGGGTTTTAGGTCACGTGAATGAAATTAGATTTGTTTTTTGCCCCCAAAAATAGTTTTCTATAAATGGGTTATATCTTAATACATCATTAGTGCGGATATGGATAGCCAGAATGGGTAGAAAGACGCAAATATATTAGTATCAACATATAATAATGCATAAAAATTAGTAGTGTAGCTGAGACTAAATTAACCCTCTTTAGAAATTTAGAAGGGGAATAATTATAATAAATATTAAAATAATGATTTGAGATGACCATCTCCTCTGTGTACCCAGCCAATATCCAAACTTAACGACAATCAAATGAAATGTGAACCTAGTCCCCTAAACTACGCAGCCAACGCTGCAACTAAAACTACAGTTAATTTCAACAGTAAAACACTTGGGTCCTGCTTCGAGAATCACAAGTCCACTATGTTAGTGAAAATCCTTTAAATAATTGATATCCAACCTCCCCCCCCTTCCCCACCTCTTCTCCTACATGGTGGGATGAAATGAAAAAAAAACTGGATTTTTATTTACTTATTCCGTCATACGACTCTTAACAGCAAGCCAGGTTGAGTAATTGATAATTTAAAGCAACATGGGCTCGCAAGAGCACTTAGTGGATTATCGCGTCCTAGCCTATTTACATGTCGAGGCATATATGGCCTCCCATACCTGCTACTCTTTAGATTGGTTTTATATGCGGGTGGATGTCAAAGGTTGCCAGGTAACTGAAATAATCCCGACCACCCATTAACGCAAGGACATTGGCCGGGCAACGATTTTTTTTATAACAAAAACATATATGTAATTTTCTCAAACATATTTGGGTACCCTAGTGAAACTAGTTTAAATAATAGCTACTAGTCAACGTACCCAGGTGAAAAATTACCTTAGTCGGCTTTATTGATTTTTATCTATATAGCACAGCATCTTGCTAACCGTTTGGGTTATAGGCCTATTCTATAATTACACTAGTGGGTTAAGGATTAGGAAGGTTTAATTGAGATGTAATGAACCCTCATTTGCGTGGAGGAAAAGTGAAAAACCATTA
This sequence comes from Timema poppense, assembly GCA_902141375.1. NCBI lineage: Eukaryota > Metazoa > Arthropoda > Insecta > Phasmatodea > Timematidae > Timema > Timema poppense. The sequence continues at coordinate 39,346 of CABFOV010001747.1, read as the reverse complement.
AGGAAACATCTTAGAATAGACTCTGCCGATTTTGGTGAGATCGTGGCTTGAATCCCAGTCGGGTGTGGTGTTGGGAGAGATATTTTTTTTATTAATGGTTTTTCTAATTTCCCTCCACAAAAATGTCGGTTTATTTTCTCTAAATTCAGCTTTCTTTAACCATAATACACTATTGTAACTAGTACGTATGGTACAACCCGTATAGGTTGTAAGCGACACTACTATAAAAAAAAAATCCTGTTCATTTGAATCTTTTGGCGGTACAACCCAACGACACCTAAAAAAGTTAATATTTTTTTCACCTCGTCTTACTAATTCCTTAGGTTGTGTGCATATGTGCTAATTACGCTAATGCGCTAAGGGTGAGGCTGGTTTAATCTTAGGGAACTGGAGCTAGGGGCAGTATTTTTGCTGGATTTACATACATTTTTTCTTGGCCAGAATAAATAATTATTCCGGTAAACATAAAGATTAATTTTCTTTACCTGGTGATATCAACAGTTGTTGAAGCTCTATCAAGGATGTCTTGGAATTTATTAAAACTTTTTCTTTTCATTTAAAAAGTTCTTCATCAAATTCTGCTATGCTAATGACCGATATTCAACAACTTGTTGATATTACCATGTGAAGAAAATTAAATTCTGTTACTACTGGAGCAATTTTTTTTTATTTTGAGCAAAAAATTGGTTTCACTGAAAACTGCTAAAATAATGCCCAGATATCGTGTTTTCTTTTGATATTACCATGTGAAGAAAATTAAACTCTGTTACTACTGGAGCAATTTTTTTTTATTTTGAGCAAAAAATTGGTTTGCACTGAAAACTGCTAAAATAATGCCCAGATATCGTGTTTTCTACACTCTCGCCTTAAAAGATATTTTTGTAAGAAATCATCCACCTTGGTGGCGTGGTTGACAAACTTGCTAGTTTCGTGTTGAACCAGACTGCCTAGGATTGGTAGATCTAGGTTCGAATCTCGGTCGGGTGAACTGAGGATGGTATTTCCTAAATGGTATTCCAAAAATGTTGGTTCACTTCCTCTATATTTAACCTTCCCCATTTATAATCCACTAGCGTAATTAGGACTTAAACGTATAACTCTAACGGGTAGTAAGACGCGGTGCCAAGTAAATAAATATAATAAATCCTAATATTTTTTGTATTATTTCAGAAAACCCTGTCATAAGAATCCATATGCTGAAAAATAACATTTGTTAAAGTTAACAGAAATAATAATAAAGGAAAAAGTACTTAACGATTATTGTAGTGATAAATGTTTACACTTTCCTTTAATTTGAAAATATGTTTCGTGGTTCAAAGACATTTTTTTTATCAAGTCTTATTCTTATCTCCTCATCATGTAGAACAAACCTTGACAGAGCGCGGGAGAATCAAAAATAATGAAAACTTTCATATAAACGTGTGTGCCATCTGACCTTGTTTCCAACCAAAAGTTATGTTTCTTTTTCAGTAATTTCGAGCGGATCAACGTTATAGGAAGCGCTCACAATGGCATGACTAAAGGCCTGCTGTCGTCGTGTGGTAGATTTAAATTCTTTTAACGTTTATTAGTAGTACCGCTTGAAAACAATTGTTTAATCAACACCCGCGTCCAGCATTCAAATACTTCGGTATATATAAAAAAGCCCGCTTAACGAAACCGACATAATATCTGGTATTTTGGAAAGTATGTCGTTCTACCATATGACGACTGCAGACTTGCGTGAAGGCGACCATTTTGAGCACTTCCTAAATTTATTATTATTATTATTATTATTAGCATGGCATATTACTACCCGTTCGGGTTATACGCACTTACGCTAATGTGTTATGGTAGGGTGATTGCGATATTAAATGGAGGACCTACAGTTTAACGTGGAATCCGAACCACGGTGGAGGCCTGGTATTCCACACATTCACAAGTTGTGATTAATACACGTCTTGTCAGAGGTGAAGGAAGGGTTTGGCAATCAAATAAATCTGTGCCGGGACCGAGGATTGA
>CABFOV010001747.1:19473-36987 GCA_902141375.1 Timema poppense | reverse complement strand
AGTACAATCAGCTAGGATTTGAACATCATCTTTTCACTAACAATATAGTAAGCAATACGAGTCTGATGCCATAATCAACGAGCCCCCTTGTGATTATTCAAGTAGAAATATATCATTCTAAAATTTATTCTGATATCTAATCATTTATTATACATTTTTTATCAATATAAAAAATCTACATCTTTAAAACTTATTAAAGTACAAAATATTTTTGTTACTAAATGTATCCATGTTATTCCCCCTCTATAAAATAAAATTACGTATATATTCCACTCTTCCACTGAACAACCCTTGTAATGTATTTGCATCAATTCAGTAAGCAGTTTTTTTTCTGAGATGAGATGTTGGTCCATCTTTTTCTTGTCGTATAACTTATGAAAAGACGCCGGGAGAAAAAAAGTGGCACCACATGTTTGAATATTTTATTTCCGTGTAGTAGGACCACCCCCCTCCCCTAAAACCCCAACGCTCTACTATTCCTGCAAACCCTCATCGAAAGATGTAAGACACGTCAAATGTATTCAGACAATTCTCAAGAGAATCTGCGGTAATTTCGAAATATAGGCCCATAGTATGTATTTATTGTAATCATCATAAAAACCGTGTCCTTGCTTACAAATTGGGCATTTTCACTGTGCTATGAAAATAGATGAGTAAAACTTTAATTTAGTTTCTTATTTATTATTTATTTGAAAGTGGTTGATTTTTTTTTTTGCCTATGTACTAATTACAGTTAAGTGCTATGGTTAAGGAAGGTTTAATGTAGAGGAAGTTCACCAGAATTTATATAGAAGAAAAATGGGAAATCAATTGGGAAAACCACACCCAGTGCACCCAACCGGGATTATAAACCCGATATCCCCATCATTGACAGGAAAGAATGACGTCAGCAACCCATGGGTTTAAAATGGTTGAAAATCAATTGATAAAGGTCTATATCAAAATGGAGCCTTTTACATTATTTGCTTTAATCTTTGGATATATTAGTAATTTTTAATTATTTATTTTAAGTGCACTTTCTAGACCAACTGATTATCATCACACAAGAATTTCTATGAGCGAGAGCGAAAGGGTCTAGCAATTTTACCGGGAAAGGTATTTTCCAATACTTGCAGGGTTTTTTTTACTCGCCACAATTGACATGGGATTGACGGATTTACTTCCCCTCCGAAGGAAGTTGTGCTACATATTTTTATTGCTAGAGAAAAATCCACAGACTCCTGGGTTTGAACCCACGATTATCTGGTCCCTAGATACAGTATTAGTTATGTTGAAACGTAGGAATTTAGAAAAAAAATGCATTTTTCTACTATGTATTTAATTTATTTTCCATAATATCCAATTTTTAATGTATTATTTAAAGTGAGATTTCTCCTTACTAATAGTGGAAATGAATATAGCTAAGATTATTTAAGGTGTTTAAAGCTATGTTAAATTATCTCTCTTTTATTAAGTGAATTAACAAAGCTATTTTTATCTGTACTAAAGGTATTAAGGGGGAGATTTGATTATTGAGCAGGTATACGTTAGCGCTTCTTAACCAGTTTAACTAATCAAATCTTATTAGTTCTCATAGTTTATATTTATTTTTAAATACAAATAGGAATTTTTGTCACTCTGTACCCTGAACAAAGTTATAAACACTTCCATTCGCGTTACATTGCATATCTTTCCCGCGATCGTAAATACAGTTTGAAAATATTTTGCTTCGAATTACGTGTCTTTAATTAATTGGACTATGCATGGTAAACGCTCTATAACGTTAAGGCAAATGTGTTATGCCTCACAGAAATTAAAATACACATCATCTAATAGTTGTAAAAAAAAACTATGTTTCATTACCATACCAGGGATAAATAAACTATTATTGTTTTAAATACGTTTTCTAAATCCTTCAGCAATCCTAGCTAAAACATTTCAAAATAGAAACTTGTAACGGTTAACATAGGATGAACACGATGCCATCCATCCATCCTTTTCTATCCGTTGTATACTCAAGAGCTTTACTTGGAAGTATATCTGCCATCTGGTCGATTTGACACAGATGTTAAAGCAACCAATGGCAAACAGAAAGAGTGAAAAAACTCTCTACTGGGATTTTTCATATATTTTTTTTCCAGTAGAAATTCGAATGAGTGTGTACGTGTGTGTATATATATTTTTGTCTGGGACCAAAAAAAACAACTTACATCTTTTTCCCCAATGTACATTCTGTTACCCGGTCGTTTTTAAAACCTCTTATTCCATACGATTATGCGTATTTCCTGCACAAAGAGAACTACATTTATTTTCCTCCCAAAGGAGTCCTTAGGGAGTGAATGATGAATGAAAAATATAGTGGTCCATTCATCTTTTTATGTTTTTTTTTATATAAAGGATTTGTAATCGAATTAAAATCATAAAAGCTTTTCATAAAAACATGTCACATATTTTACATTTAATGTGATTAAATAATATTGTATGAAAAAATTAAAGTTACTGACTGGACTTCGTACTATCAAATAGAATAAAATAGATGCTTATGCTAAGATATATATATATATATATATATATATAAATAGCTAGATTATTTTATTTAAATGACACGTCTTACAAGCTGTTCCGGTTAAATGCCTATGTACTACTTTAATGCATTAGGGTATATTAAGGTTGAATTTAGAGAAAGTATACCCGAATGTGTGGAGAAAGTTAGAAGTCATATAGAATTTAAAAAAAACAGGCTCAGTACACTCAACAGAGATCGAACTATGATCCTCCCCTCCCCTATCGTTATCTTAACCTATTGTGAGAGTGACTCCTCAGACCGTGTGGCCACCGCAAGAAATTATTCGGTTTCATAATTTAATTGAAATTAAGTGTTAACCTGGAACAAACAAAAATTAGCTAGACATATCTTAAGTATTACTACTTTTTAAGCTTGTCCAAATTAGGTTGATATCAATATTACTCAACCCAACCAAACCTTAACTTAAATGTTGTAGATGCATGAAATATTAAGTTTTTCTTAGGTTGGGCTATATTGTTATAAAATTATATTTCTGTCAATTATATCAGGAGTAACACAAGATATAGTGGTTCAGTCCTGGTCGGGCGTAATGTGGGTGGATTTCCTAAATGGTTTTCTACTTTATCTGCACGAAAAGGTGGGTACAATTACTCCAAAATTCAACATCATACCTTATTTCTTAGCGTAATAGTATATATGTGTATATGTTATCTTAATTTAAAAATTCTTCCACAAAGACAAAATAAATATATAACCAAATAAGTTGTTAATTTTAATTTTACTGACCATCACCGATTATGTTTTATCTTAAACTTAATAAAATATGTTACTTGAACGGGTTTCTTTGATATCAATTTTTATTTTTGTTTTTAGCCGTTTATTTTTACATTTAATTTTGTCAACGCTCAGCTCAAAAAGAAATCACATAAATATTGACTCTAAATCTTTATTTTTATAAAGTAGTCAGATTTAAGATTTTTACTCTTTCAAATAGAGCGAAAGCAATATAATTGTGACAAAATCGACCCTAAGCTACTGATGAATTCCTACATTTTATATGTATCCACACAGGAAATTATTCTACTTTATATTTCTGTGACCCCATGTCTGTCTCTCCGTCTGGTTACATATCTGAAACGGTTTGATGACAACAGGCCTACCTTGGGACGTAAAAATTATTAAGGATAGTTTAATGACGAATAGTTTTTCTGAATTACTAATTTTTTAATAAGGGCTCTAACGGTTTTGTTTAAAATCGGTGTTTTAGGTAATGTTTGAGCACTCAAATAACATTGCATACTTGTTTTCTGATAGACATTCCTTAATAGTTATTTTACTCGTGAGTGTTTTAGAAAGTTCAAAATAGTTTAAAAATAGGTTTACTGATTTTTTTGAATGTATATTTGAGGAGTGTTTGACATGACATATAAAACTATGTACTTATTTTTTTGGGGGCTAATAAATTTGTATGTTAGTTTATTAATTAATGTTTTTTTTAAATTTGAAGGTTAAAATAATCTTTGGTGATTTTATTAAAATGGGGCATCACAATGTAGCCTACACTATTTAGACTATGGACGAGGCTATGTCATTATTTGTTATATCTTTGTGTTTTCCGTGCCACACGTTTAGAGGAGTTGTAATTTCTTTTAGAGAAGAGTGAGAAACAGTTTATTAACAACATAATTTCAAAAACACCAGGTCTATATTCGAAAGCAGACCCATCATCAATAAACCAAATGAAACCGTTCATTTCCAACGTCCGTGTCTCAAATATATTATTATTTTAAGTGCCTTTTTACATATTAATAATTCAGGCTCAAAATAAATACTTATAGCATACATTTATATTTTACTAACATATAATTTACTTATTAAATATTTTCAATAGCATATAACCCGAACGGTTAGTAAGACAGTGCTAAAATAATATACATATATATATATATATATATATATTTATATTTCAAATTTCTGTAAAGACAAATTTACTCTCAATAATGTTTTTAAATTTTTCCAAATAATTTTGATTACTCTTTTTTTGGTAGAAATAATTTGGATATTTTTATCTTTATTAAAATCTTAATTTTGGTGTCAATTAATATAAAACCAAATTTGATCCAAATCTGTTTTGAGAATCTCGAGACAGGCAATCAGACATTTTACATTTTGAACCATTATATGAGGAAATTTGAGAATTTCACGCCGGTTAAATGAGATTTGAATATGAGATCTTAAAGAGTGGAAGCTGTGACAATCATCTTGATAACTGATAGACCTATCACTAAAACTGAAACTGTAGGTTATATCTTCATCGCAATACATCACAGATAAGGGGATGCGTTTTTCCCTTTTTTTTCCGGAAGGGAAAATAAAGGGTGTGGGAGAAACAGGAAAGTGAAGAAGAATAAAGAAACGAAGAAAGAGGGGAAGATAAACTAAACATTCCACACCGTATAGTAGGACTGTGAGGTTTTGGTAAGGAAGTCTGGCTGGCGATATGGCCACTAAGTTTACCCTCACAAAAGAGGGGGTAGAGCACAAGGGATTGTGGGTCTACGGTGTCTTGGGTAAGGAGGAGGGTATTTTTGGAAGATGAAAGGGGTGAGAGGGAAAGGGTTCACCTTACTTGTAGTCGTGACCTAAGAATGGGTGGGCGGGTGTTTCTGAGGGTAGGTTTATGTAGATATAATATAAATATATATGGCTTGTGATGTATCATTTTAATTCAATCTCTGCCTCGCAACAGCCTGCCTTTTGCGTTGTATCAAAATAAATGTACCGTAACTTTGCCGTGGAAATATGTTGCCTTCTTTGGCAGTTCATTCTTGTTTATACTAAAAATAATAGTTAGTTTAAGACTTTATTTTTATCTTTTAATCATATCAACAAATATATTATCTATTTTTTTTAGCAATGAGTAAAAATTTATTTTTCTTTGAAGGTGAGGTATTTAATATATTTAACAGCCAGGCAAATATACAAGCTTTCGTGGCAGTTCATTCTTGTTTATACTAAAAATAAGAGTTAGTTTAAGACTTTATTTTTATCTTTTAATCATATCAACAAATATATTATCTATTTTTTCTAGCAATGAGTAAAAATTTATTTTTCTTTTAAGGTGAGGTATTTAATATATTTAACAGCCAGGCAAATATCCAAGCTTTCGGGTCAAGTTTCTTTTAAAGGTCGCCCCCAAAGGGTTCTGTCTCAAACCGAATTAACTAAATATTTATGAAAGAGTGTAAAGAGTGAACATTAATAAACCATAAAGGTGACCTGGTGGTCTAGGGGTAAGGTGACGGACTTCTGTGCTGGGGGTCCGGGGTTCAATCCTCGGTCCCGGCACAGTCATTATCTGATTACCAAACCCTTCCTTCAACTCTGACAATACTTGTATTAATCACAACTTGTGAATGTGGGGAATGCCAGGCCTCCACCGTGGTTAGGATTCCACGTTAAACTGTAGGTCTTCCATTTCGTCTCACAATAACCCTAACATTACACATTAGCGTTGGTATGTATAGCCCGAACGGGTAGTAAGACGTGGTGTTAATAATAATAATAATAATAATAATAATAATAATAATAAACCATAAATATTTGAACTTAATAATATATATTTTCTAGTCATAAGTTACCGACTGCAGACTAAAACTTATCCCTGGAATTTGAATATTTTGGTTTACATCCTTTGACAAATTTGGCTGGATTTATTTTATAAAGATAGCGGGAGACCGCATTAAATAGTAAGTGCATCGACCAAGTCTGCCTTAAAATAGGAGTGCATTCCATTTTCTTTACATTTTTGAAAACGTCTTAATTTTAAAATTGCGTGGTTAATTGTCTTAATATTTTATATTTGTTATGTATTTCATTAAAAGCTTTATTAATTTCATAGACAAACAAATATGAATAAATAAGAGTGTTAGCAAAAAATCTGAGAATACACAAATAAAATATAATACATTAGTGTTAAATATTTTACACCATATTTCACTACATGGTTGCATCAGTCAAAAGTTAACAAATTGGTTAATCTTTCAAACGTTTCAGTGACCGAATGGCTTAGGGCGTCACTCTCATGTTATAGTCTACTGGCCGTCTGATTACGGAAAGATTGAGGTTTGAATCCCGGTCATATCTGGCATGTGTCTTTAGGTTTTTTTTTATAGTAGATGGTTTTTTACTCTCTTTCCACGCAAATGCTGGTAGATTACCTCTAAATTGCTTATTTACTCATTCCTACCCCATTAGAGTAATTATCATATATGCATATAACCTGAAGAGGTGGTAAGATGCAGTGATAATTAAAAACTATACGTTTAGCCATTAAAAGTTTGTTTATGTATATATGGACTCTTTCTAGGGGAGAGTCATCAAATTACAAAAGGGTGTCTGGAACCCCCCCCCCTCCCCCCGGCTTTCTACTCCATTTCCTGTGAGCAACATCCATTAACTACTCGTCTCACTTGATAATTCTAAAACCAGGTCTGGGTTCACAAAACAAAGGTAACCTAAACAGTAATAAAATAAGATGTTTACCGATAATGGCACACACAAAGGATGAAAGTGTCGTCAAAAATCATGATCTGATTCGTTCTCTGCCCTTTCTAAAGCATCCCCGAGACTACATCTCGGTAGCAATCGGTGTCTGTGTAGTTTCCTTTCAGACCGTAGAGGACGTTTAAAGAAGAGAAAGCGCCCCCTTCTGTCACATGAATACTGGATTACACGTGATTTAAAAATTGATGGTAATGATAATAGGCCCATGTCTCCGGGACTAGGTGAAGTGGACGATTATCTAAACGATCGTGTTGTTGTGGAGTAGGAAGGAGGTAAGAGGAAAGAGGTGGGATGGACATTGAAATGACAGAATCATTACCATGAACCTAACAGATTCTACCGTTGTGGTGATTTAAATATTTAAAAACACAAAAAATCTAAAACTTAAAGGCTAATATATTGTTATTGTGTCTCCCTCACCTCTACCCTGTGCTTTCACACCTTATTAAATAGTCCGGATATACGCTTCGGTGGCCGCATGGTCTAAGTAGTCACTCTCGCAATAGATTTAACTGTCATTGATGAGGAGATCATGGTTAGATCCATGTTGGGTATACTGAGGGTGAATTTCACTAAATGATTTTCCATCTCCTTGAATTAAAATGCAGGTACACTTCCCATAAATTTAACTTTCCTCATCCTTAACACATTTAATTAAATATTAGGCCTACACAGGCTTTTAACCTGCAGTGCTAAAAAAAAAGTCTAGATTATATACATATTCTAAGAGTTGATAAAGGTAGAGTTTAGAGGAGATATACCCACAATTGATTGGAAGTGGGAAAACTGTTGAGTAAGAAAACACTTTAGTTTTCATATCTGGGATTCAAACTCTGACCTCTATATCACCTGTCACTTTAACCAGAAGCTACAGATGCGTGTCCTACCAGTAAGTGGTTTCAATAAGTGCTACAATAATAGGCATTATTACATTTATTTGTTTTTTAAACCGAAAATACTTGGATAAGGGCTCAATTCCAGTGTCAAAGTGTAGTTTTAACACTATGTAAGCTTTAATTATATTTGTGAAAGTCAAATAATCTTTGTAAAATATTTATTTGACTGCTTTAAATCGTCAAATCCAGTGAAAGATGTTATAATAAATGGCTTGTGACCCAAAGAAACACGAACTATAGTGACATTCACTAAGTGAGAGAAAAAAAATAGACCCGCATCGATGGCCAAGTGATCTAATGCGCTACCTTCTTGTTGGACTAGGCTGCCCAAGATGGAAAGACCGGGGCTTGATCCCAGTCTGGTGTACTGAGGGTGGCTTTTCCTAAATGGTTTTCCACTCTCCTTCCATGGAAATGCGGTTCTACTTTTCTCTCAATTAAATCTTCCTTAAGCCCTAAACATTAGCGTAATTAATAAATATGCGTACAACCCGAACGGTTTGTAAGACGTGGTGCGAAAAAAAAAATCACTTATTCCATTTCAACACAACCAATCGTGGTGGAACACTATTTTCCAAAACACACATTAGTGGTAACAGGGACTAAGACGTCAGTCTCATCTACTCTGGTTTCATGGTTAGGGCGAGACAACGTTTAGAATCCCGACTCTGTAAAGTAAAGTAACTTTTCTTAAAAGGTTTTCCACTTTTCCTTCAAGTAAATAATGACTTATTTTCTCTAAATTGTACCTTTCCCGTCAATTACCCATTTTTATAAATATGTGAATAAATTTGGATTGGTAGTAAAACATCGAGCACGTTGTATTAATTTCTAAAATCATAGTAATTATTATTTTAATATTTAGGAACATGAAATTAATGAACTGACTGAATATTATCAGCAAATAGTTTACAAATTACCTTTAAGACAGCCCACCCAGCCCCACATACCCTAAGTTGATCACTGTAAAGGGGAGCCCCATTTTCACCAATAATATATTTTTTAGCCATTTCAGAAAATGAACCCCGGAACATTGTATCTAAGCAGACTAACAACTGATTTATTTACGTTGTCATATATTTCATAAAGTTGAAGATAGAAACTTAAACCTTGTCAAAAATACACTTTATAACACGTGTTGTATTAAAGATTGGTCAATTTTTAAAACAAGCTTTTTTTTTAGGTCATCTACATGACCACATGAAACAAAAGAAGAGAGAGAGGTAATTTTATTAATGATTCATGGGTGAGCTGATATATGGTTTCAATTTTCCTTTATGTTACAATGGAAGTGTAGGGTTAGGTTCAGATATGAAATCAGAGCTTGTTAGATGAAAACTTGACGTTAGAGGAAAGAGCAAGCCAGTATTAATTTAAATATATATATCTTGGTGTATATATTGTTTTTCAGAAAATAAACTACACTTTGGCTTAAATAATTTATTGCCTCTTGTCTGATAGTCCTATAAATTACTAGAAATATTTTTATCCATTAATTTAATATTTCATTTATAAGAATGGTGTCATATATTGGAAACTGATAAATTATAATTTATCTATCTAACAAATTTTTTTTGGTAAAGGGTGGGGGATCAAATTACATACATTTGGCTATCGACTAGTTTTTTTTCCTCCACGTTTTACTATCCGACAGGGTTATACGATTATGTACTAATTACACTGAGGTATTATGGATTAGTAAGTTTGAATTTAGAGTAAGTGTACCCGTATTTGTGAAGATGGATAGTGGAAAACCATTTAGGAAAAACACCCTCAGTACACTCGACCAGGTTTGAACCTCTATCTCCCACGTATTAGACAGTCTAGCCTATTGCGAGAGTAGTGCATTACTTAGACCATGTAGCCACCAAAGTGGGTACATATCTATTATACTATAATGTTTAAATGTCATTGATTAAAATACCGTAGTGTATGTATAAGTTTAGGTGGGATGTGGGGTGAGGGGGGGGGGTTAGTGATTAAAATACTGTAATGTATATATAGGTTGGGGTTTGCTGGGTTATTTAAGGGAAGGAGATAACGCGATTTAAAACCTGTAATTTTTGTAATTTTTATAATAGGAATATATCCAAAGCAAATAAAATATTTCTTTAGTATACGTTTAGTTTAGTTTTATACACACGACTACCTCAACAGTTCCTGTTTCATCATAGTGGAGTTTGACCAGAAACATTTGAAATGAATAGAAAAAGTCCTAAGCAAATTCAATGATGCTGATGAAAAGCATTAAAAGAAATAGTGTGAATTGAGATTACTAAAGGTAAAGAACTAAGCTCAAAAGTATCTGCCAAAGTAATATTTAATTGATTTTGGCCAAAGAAAGTTTCTTGTTACAAAAATATATTAAAAAATAGTGTCCCTAGGAAGCGTTTCTTTACATTCCATCAATTTCAATTAGCCCACATATCCAGACACAAAACAGAAACAAAACAAAACATATTTGAACATGGGGACAGCATATAAAATAATATACTCTTATAGTTAGTTTCGTAAGGCCTTTTCCAGTCAAAATAGAGAAATAAATTACTTTATATATGCAGATTTAAAGTTTTTTTTTTATTTTGATTTAAAAATGACTTATTAAGATTTATTTAAGACTAAACTAACTATAGCTCTGATGACCCATTTAAATTTTTTTTAAATAGGGGAAAATAATATATAAACCATGTATTGTATATGCTAACCTCCTTCCCCTAAAAAAAAAGGAGGGAATAGAATGTGCAGAAGAAAGATAATATTGAAAAAAGAGAAAAAATAATTAAACTGCATAGCTATTAAAGTTAAATCTTCCTTTTAATTGATAGCTCAAAGTAACTCCGATTAAAATCAAGTCAAATAATATCTACTATAACATTAATTCCATCGTCAATTTTAAGTAACAAATTGTAATCGATACGGCCTAGATTGAGGCGATTGTTTGTTTAATATTATTGTGCTCTGGATTGTGATTGAGCAAACGAGTATTTAAAGGTGTTGTGATTTGCTTGTAAACAAACAGAACACATGCGCTGACAGCATAAAAAGAGTGTCAGCATTCTTCACGGTAAACCAGGCCAGAAGGAGGAATAAAATGTAGTGAATAAAATATAACAGGGCTGACTAATTACCATCGAGTCTAGGGGGTCACCTTGCCCGTTTTTGGTGTCTACGTGGGTTAGGGCGCATGGTCGTCAGTACCCGTATTGGAAGGCTACCGTTTGATACCAGAATACTGGAGTTCATAAACAGTGTAGGATCAGCTAGAGGTCAGTCAAGTCATTGGTTAAGAATTCCTTTGCATACTTCGTTCTGTCACGAGATTCTAAGTAAATCTATTAAGTTTTTTCATATCCTCTAATATTTATTATCAGCATAATGATTTGTAATATACATAGTAGTAAAATTAAAAAAACATAAAAACCCTAGATGTATGTCAAGTACGAACCCACAGAATGTAGTAATTTCTCCTACCCTCCATCTTAACACATACTGACAACCATAGGCATACTGAAGTAAGATAGGGGTTGGTAACAATATTAATATCAATAAAAATTATATTATCTCAAAATCACACACGTGAAATTAAATTTTAACTTGTTTTTCTACTTTCATTATTGAATATAAATAAAATTATCAGGGCAGCTGCAAATAACTTCAAAATAATACTTCAGTACAAACGTTCTAAAAAATAGGTAGAATTAAAAGGTAAAAAAAAAAGAAAAATTAATAGATAATATTAAGAAACATCTTTGAGAGATTATGTAACAAAAAAAGTAAAACGAAGGTAAAAACAAACATATAGTTTTGTTAGTAAAACCGTTATGAAAACTATTTCTTTTCCACCAAAATCCTGCTTTTGGCCAATATAACATATACATATGTATATATATATATATATGTATATATATATATATATATATATATATATATATATATATGTATTTGACTCTTTGAAAATTTAAAACATAGGGAGGATGTTATTACTTGCTCTTGCTCTGTTCAATTCTACAATTTCTCTAATTTCAAAAATGAGTACTTTTAGAAGGACTTGGATTAATAAATCCTACGACACAATCTCGCAAACTTTCTCATATTGTGTGTTATAGGTTCGAATAAAAATTTTAAAAATAAGTTTTTGTAAACGATCTTTAAATAAGTTTTACTCATAAAATAGAACACATTATCTTGATAATATAAATAATCATTCTTTATACAAATTTAAAACCAAATTGTTCAAATGTAGATTAAAAAAATTCAAATTTTCAATCATACATTATTTGTAAACCCACCATAAACAGTTTATTTGATAAATAAAAAATATATTCTTATTCATAGTGAAAAACAATTCACAGATTCCCATTTTAAATGCAATATTCAATGTCAATTTTCAAAAACATTTAAAATTTCAATAACTAGTTGTAAGTAAGCTAACCTTAAATTAATTCATTTTAGATAGCTAAAGAGAAGGGGACCTGGTGATCTAGGGGTAAGAGGTCAGACCTCTGTGTTAGGTGTCTGAGGTTCAAACCCCGGTCTCGGCACAGATTCATCTGATTACCATACCCTTCCTACACCTCTGACAAAGTGTGTGCTTTCACGCTTTGTGAATGTGTGGAATGTCAGGCCATCAACGTGATTCGGAACCGACGGTAAATATTATGATATAATTGGTCGTTTAAGAGGGTACACTTTAAGGTAGGAGTTTGGGGTACGTGAGGAAAGGTAAGGGTTTTTTTGCAGTCTTTGTAGTAAAACATTATTTTAGACAAAATAAATAATATATTGCTCCAGTAAAAACAGTGTTTTATTTCTTTCACGTAGTGATATCAACAATTGTTGAGTATTTGTCTTGAGCACTAGATGAGAAACCTTTTTTAAATGAAGAGAAAAAAAAGTCATTACATTCTAAGATATCCTTGACTGATATTAAAGACCTGTTGAGGTCACCATGTGAAGAAAATTAAACTTTGTTTTTATATTGCAGATTATTTGATTTCTTTACACCCGAAATAAATGTTGATATAAAAAAAGCAAAAACATTTAGGCTACCTTAACTCCCTTCCCTTACATCACCACTTTAAGACACTTTTTTTTTTCAGTTTATTTTATCTACGCGCCCTACTACCGGTCTTGAATTTAGCATAATTACATTAATGGGGAAAGGATGAGGATGGTAGAATTTATCAGAAATGTACCCCCATATTCAAGAAGAGATAACATATTTTATTATTTATTTAGCACCGCGTCCTACTACCCGTTCGGGTTATGCGCTTAAGTAATTATTATGCTAACGAATTAGGAATTGGAAAGATTGAATGTTACAGGAAGTGAACCCGCATTCGCGTGGAGGGAGAGTGGGAAATCATTTAGGGAAAACCGCCACCAGTTCACCCGAGCGAGATTCGAACCTCAATCTCCCCATCCTCAGCAGTCTAAATCAACACGAAACTAGCGCGTTAGCTAACTACACCACCGAGGTGGGTTAAGAGATGAAATAGGGAAACCATTTAGCGGCAGAGGGGGTGGTGGGTAGAGAGGACCCACTGGACCTGAGTGAGATTCGAACCTCTCAGTAGACAGGATAACCAGGCTTGACGTTTTGTCCTCGCCGCCCCCAGGACCTACTGGGGAGGGAGGCAGGGGGGAAGTTCTCAGCATTGGTAACGATTTTGTGCCCGGAGGGAGGAGGGGGGGGATTATCCAACGAGATGGGAAGATAGTCGGTTGTTCCCTCAACTACCCTAAAGTCGCTCAGGGGGTGTAGGGGAGAGATTAAGGGGGATGACAGTGGGTGTATTGGAGGGGGGCGCACTGTAATTCCAACCACTCTTAGACTGATGTGCTCCTGTGACACCATCTCTCTCTCTCTCTCTCTCTATCATCTCTGTTTTAATTCCAGATGAGACTCATTTCCTACAGTAGGAGAACGTAATGAGACTTCCTCCCCTCCTCCCCCTCCAACCCTGGCACACGTGCTATCTCCATACCCAGCTTCGTATTATTATTATCACCGCGTCTTACTATCCGTTCGGGTTATACGCACCTTCACTAATGTGTAATGGTAGGGTGAGTGTGAGATGAAATGGAGTACCTACAGTTTAACATGGGATCCGAACCACGGTGGAGTCCTGGCATTCACCAAATTCATTCGTCTTATTAAATCACTCGGCATATACCGATATTATATGACGTTACTGGAATATATAATAGAATATACTTCATTTTGTATGTTCCAATTATACATCCATGTCCTCATATTAGGTTTTATTATCCTTTATTTTCAAATAAAGTAATTTAAGGTGACGCGATAAAAGGTCAGTGTTTTTAAATTTTTTGTATCAATATTTTTTTTTTTTGTCAAAACAAATCAAATATTGCTCCATTAGATATTTAGAGTCTAATTTTCTTCGCACGGTGATATCAACAGTTGTTGTCCAGAATGTCCTGGAATTTAATGCTTTTTCTCTTTATATAAAAACTTTTTCATCCAATCTATGTTTCTACTGGAGCAATATTTTAATTATTTTGACCCCAAAGAAAATGTAGCCATTGCTTGGAAAAAATTGCAAGTAGACTGACCTTTTCTCGCGTTCTCTAGACCCCCACCTTAAATGTTGATCACTAGAATTCTGTAATGAAGAACTTTAATCAACAATTAACTAAAACTTATTTCTTACATGCATACACCGATTAATGTGATCCGGAGCTGCCGCTTTTGATAGATACTACCAATACCTACAAAACGATTTGGATCGTTGCAACGATGGCTGAAGATTATCGCGCTAAAATGTATTCAAAACTTTTTATTGGGAAAAGTTCTATATAATGAGGATTCACTAAACTTTTTAGTTAAAGGTTTACTCGTCAAAGGCTTACGACTTTCCGTTTATGTTGAGCTTACGGTTGTTGTTTTTTTAGTGAATGGGAGATATTATCTAGTTCGTACTCCTGTGTGTGCGTATGTGTAGCCTTTTAGACGCTCTGGTTGTCACAGAACGTTGCTCAGGATATTACAGGTTGTGTACACGTCTTANTTTTTTAATATGTTTCTTTAACATTAAAATATAATAGTTTTAACTTAAAATGTAATATTAACAATTGGTTTGTTAAAATAGTTAATTTATGTATATTTTTAACCTATATGCCAAATATATACTCTCTCACACCCCACAGGTGGGCCTGCGGTTTAAACTTATTCATTTATTTGTATGCGTCGTTTACAGGGGGTCTGGGATTGAATCTCCCCTGTGTGTATTTTCCTAAAGGGTTTTCCACTCACCCTCTTTGCAAGTTCGAGTACATTCCCTCAAAATGGTCTTTTCTATAACAATTAGCGTACTTCTTTTATGCGTATCAGCCAAAAAAACCAATTAATTGAAATTCTAGTTAGTTTTGGAATACCAAAATACTAGTCAAAGTATTCCTAAATATTTGAACTTATGAATCCTAACAAATGATGTTAGATAACTATACTATTTTTTAAATTCATCTGATATATTTAATGAACCCTTTATGAACTAACTGATTATATCAGCACATGAGAATTTATCTGAGCGAGAGTGACATAAAGGTATATTCATATACCTTCCAGGGATCTTTTACTCGCCACAATCGACATGAGATTGATGGCTTACTTCCCCTCTGACGGAAGCTATGCTAGGTTTTTTTTTATAGTTCAAGACAAATCCGGCGACCCCAGTTGGAGTTGAAACCATGAACATTGGGTCTTGAGGTGAGCCCTTTACCTCAAGACCACCAAGTTCGGTGACATTATCCTATCTCCAACAATAATCTCCAATGCACCCTACCGATTATCGAACCTCAGACTTGATTGCGAGCCACCCGCTTCGGTGGTGGTCTAACGCGCTACTCTCGCAATAGTTCAGACTGCCGATGAGAGGAAGATTGAGGTTAGAATCTCAGTTTGGTGTACTGAGGGTACTCTTTTCATAATAGTTTTACCATCTCCCTCCACACTAATATGGGTACACTTTCTTCATCCCTAAAACCATTAATAGTAATTAATACATAAAATAATATCCTGAACGGGTAGTAAGACGCGGTGATAAGACAAACTGCAAGCCTAACGCCTAGCCATGACGTATGACCACCATTGCGAGTATATTCTGCAATATATAATTTTTTATTTAGCACCTCGTCTTACTACCCGTCCGGGTTATACAATCAAGTAATAATTACGCTAATGGGTTAGGAATTGGGAAGGTTGAATTTAGAGGAAGTTAATCCATATTTGCTTGGAGGTAGAGTGTGAAACAATTTAGGAAAAACCACCCCCAGTAAACCCTACCGATATTCGAACCTCGATCGCCCCGTCCTGGGCAGTCTAGCTCAACACGACTAGCGCGATAGCTAACTACGCCACCAAGGTGGGTTGCAATATATTGCTTAGATTACATAGCATAAAGAAGTGGTTTTTTTTCAAACGAGATCACCCATTTATCCATTTTTTTTTCCCGAGTATAGATTTCCATCAATTAAATTAATTAATTATAATCCAATGTCGATTATCTGAACAAAATTATCCTTTTGTAAATACACAATATAGGTGGCTGACACATTTCTCACATTTCTGAAAGTATAAGGTTTAAATTACTGCCCTAAATTCATACACTACATCCACGCATGTACGTACATATGTATGGTCGAACGGATGGCTGGGTATGCGTGTGTTTGAATATATGAGTGTGTCAAAGAGATCCATTAAACGTAGAGCTCCATTCATTTGTTTGTACACAACGTTACTCACAGCTGATCGGGCAAACATATCTACAGTTCGTTTTATATTCAATTGCGTATTTCAAGTGATATGGGTAGAATGGGAGGTGGGTAGGGATAGTGGAGTAGAGTGAAGGGGCACAAAACATTTCTACGTTCAAAAAAAAATTGTTATTCTATCATTATCATCTAGACCTGCTTTTAGCTCAGTGTATTTCAGTGATTAGAGAGAAAGAGAAAGAAAGTTTAAGACAAAAAATTCTAAGGTCCTCCCAGGTTGGGATATCTTAAGGTGCGGCCGAAGGGAGTGCAAGTATTTTTAAAGTTTTTATAGAATTGATTTTTTTTTGACCAAAGTAAATCGAATATTTCTCCAGTAGCAACATAAAGTTTATTTTTCTGCACATACAGAATTTGGTCAATAATTTTTAAATAAATAGAAAAAGTTTTGACCAAATTATAGGACACTCTTAACAGATATTCAAGATCTGTTGATATTAGAATATGCAGAATACAAAACTCTACGTTGCTACTGGAGCAATATATGATTTACTTTGGTAAAAAACTTTTAATTCTATAAAAACTGAAAAAATACCTGCGTTCCCTTCGGCCGCACCTTAAGGATGTTGCCTACTTCTGACGTCACAGCCGGTCAAGATAGGATTTCCCATGTTAGTGAATTTACGTTTTACTCAGTGAGTTTTAAAGGTAAAACATTGAAACAAAAATAATATTTAAATTATTTTTAAAAATTATAATTTTTATCTAAAAGTGTTATTTTGTAAACGTATATATATATATATATATATA
>CABFOV010001747.1:0-19373 GCA_902141375.1 Timema poppense | reverse complement strand
TGTAAACGTATATATATATATATATATATAAATCCTCTGAGGCTATTGGTTTCTTTCCCGAATGTAGGATACCTCCTGCAAGGATGTAAGATTTAAAAAGCCAGTGGTAGCTAGCATCTGACTACCTAGAATAGGAAACAAGAAAGAGTTAAAACTATAATGCAGGTCAATTTTTTTTCAAGGAGGAAATATTAAAGTGACTGTATACTCGTCAGAGGAAGAGGGAAGGGGTCATTAGCACATAAATGATTTTGTACCTTGATAGTGCATGAATTGCTTAGGTGCGTCAAATTAATATGCAACCTGCTTCTCAAAATAGCTTCGAAATATCCAAGTAGGCAACGCCGTTAAAAGGGTAGG
This sequence comes from Timema poppense, assembly GCA_902141375.1. Taxonomy (NCBI): domain Eukaryota; kingdom Metazoa; phylum Arthropoda; class Insecta; order Phasmatodea; family Timematidae; genus Timema; species Timema poppense. Next base: position 19,013 of record CABFOV010001747.1, on the reverse strand, counting down.
TTTGAGGATTATTCTATTTTATTTACTTGCTTAGTTACTTTTAAAGTATAGTTTATTTTGTTGCTACCTGGACACAAGATCCAACATATGAGGAAAAGTAGGCTGCGTTTATTTATGCCAACTTGTTGGTCCAACATCCTGGGTCCTCCGCTAGTTTTTAACCAGTCTACACTTAAGGACATTGAGAACGACATATTATTTACCATTTATTCAATTTACAATGACCCGCTTCGGTGGCCGCATGGTCTAATGTGTTACTATAGTTTTGGACTAGACTGCTAAAGATAGATATATTAAGATTTGATCCCGGTCGGATGCGGTTAGGATGTTTTTTACGAAGTGGTTTTTCACCCTCCACGCCATTTCAGGTGCACTACCTCCAGATTAAACCTTCCTAATCCTTAACACGTTAGTGTAAATAATACGTAGGAGTATAACCCAAACGGGTAGTAAGAAGCAATGATTAAAACAACGTATTTTTAATTTTATTATTTAGCACTGCGTCTTACTATCCGTTAGGGTTATACGCTTTAAGTACTAATTACGCTAATGGATTAGGAATTGGGAAGATTGAGTTAGAGGAAGTGAATCCGCATTTGCGTGGAGGGAGAATGGAAAACCATTTTAGGAAAAATTACCCCCAATTCACCCTACCGAGATTCGAACCTTGATCTCCTGGTCCTCAGCAGTCAAGCTCATCACAACTAGCGCGTTAGCAAACTACGCCACCAAGGCGGGTGAAACAAAGTTTAGTTTTTGCAGGAAACTTAATCTTGCAGAAAAAACCAAAACGAAAACAACGTTTTGGGATTTAAAAACTTTAGCTATTGCAGTAAATATATATAATAGATTATTTGAATTATTCTTATCATCTGAAACAATGTTTCAAAAAACTAAATACTTTTGATACAACTTAATAGTCTTACTTTGTTCCACTCCATGGTAACCAAATTATGAAAACCAAACTGTTGAAAAATAAATAAGTGCATAACTAAGGTTATAACCCGACTCAGCTCAATTGCGCATGCTCAGAACCTCCAAAGTTAGCCAAAATGTGGTGTTGGCCGGTTATTATCTAGAGAAATTGAGCCAACCTAAGAACGACATGTTAGCACTGACCACCCCACCCTTCCCCCTCCCTCCCCGCCAACAACACCAACAAGTTGTGAACAGCGTTTATATTGTAACATAACTTGTTGGGATCGTGTTGACCAACATATTTTGTGTATAGATAAACAAGACTAGAAGTATTGTTCTTCTGTATACACAATATATTGTCCAACACGATTTCAACAAACTGTGCTATTATATAAACGCGTTCAAAACACTCGGGAAAGGTTGACCAACAAGTTTAAGTTAAATGATCTGGTCAGCTTGTTGTGTTGGGTTGGCTCAATTCGTGTAGAAAATAATCAACGAATTATATTTGTAAAATTGGAAGGTTGTATGGAAAAATAAGAAATTTTTACGCTCATGAAACCTCTTTCTTTTAAATTTAACTACCCGTTTCAATTACCGAAGGGTCAAAGGCGTCACTTTTTTGTTAGACTGGCCTATTGATAAGGAGCTCAAGGTTCGAATCCTGGCCGGATCTATTGGTGGTGTTTTTTCTTGATTGTTTACTAATATCTATATACGTAAAAGCGGGAATATTACCTCTAAAATGCTTCTTCCTTCGTCCCTAAATCATTAGAGTAATTACCATATATGCGTATAGCCTGAACAGTTAGTAAGACGCGGTGATAAAAAAATAAATTCATATTTTAAGTTTACTATTCTATGTCATAGCATATTATTTCCCCAAGCTCTTCATATTTAATCACATTTATAATGTTAAAAGGACATTTTTTCCGTTTTTAAAAACAAACATTTAAAGTTAAAATTAACCATACTTTTTAGATAGTTAATCTCGGAAAAGTAAATAAACTTTAATTCCAATGAACCTTTGCTTGTTCTAGTCTTAAGCAATCTCCAGAGTTTCAAACATTGCCGAGTGTAATTACCTCCATCTATGTTTAGAAGACAACATGAATAATTGGTGGACATGTTTTCTTTCTAATTTATGATATTTTTATTCTAACATCACATTTTATTAATGGATTAAAATAAATATAAAGGTGCGTGATTATGAATTTAAGTACGGAATTCTTAATAAAGCATAGTTTAATTTCAATACCAAAGGTTTAGAATATTTTTCTTTTTAAACTCGATTATTGTGAGATTAATCTTTAAAAATATACTTAGAATCATTGAATTACTCGCATCGGTGGCCGCTTGGCCTAAGAACCAACTTTCTTGCTAGAGTAGACTACCGATAACGGGAAAATCGGGGTTCCATTCCGATCTGCTGTACCAAGGGTGGATTTCCACCATCCCTCCACGAAAATGCTGTCACACTTCCTCTAAATTCAATCTTCCTCATTCCTAACCCATTAGTGTGATTAGTACATAAGTGTATAATCCGAATCGGTAGTAAGACCTGGTGGTAAAAATAATGAATTGCCAGGGTATTCAGTAAGAACGTTCAATCCTGTAATGGTGGACACGCAGTCCAATTACGTTGGTATCACTATAGATTGGATTAAACGTTAATGAGAGTGTCAAAGTTAGACTCTAATACAGGTACCCAATGGTTGGGGGTGGGGGTTGGGGGTGAAGTTAGGTGTACTACCCCCTTAATGTGTGAGTAATTTTCAAATCTATCTTGTTAATTTATTTATATATAATTAAACTCTTAGTAACCATGGTATGGAGAGTATTTATAAAATAAATTAACAAAAAACTTTTATTCCTAAATCAAAATTGATATTTGATTGGGGCTTTAAAAAACTACACTTAGAATAAGAGAGTTATTAGAAAAGGTATTAGCATATGCCAATGCTTACATTTTTGTTTTCCTCTCATCTTACTACCTGGTTCAGGTAATACAAATTTATAATAGGAATGAGGGAGGCAGCAGTGTAAAGTTAATCTACCTGAAGTTGCGTGGAAGTAGAGTGGGAGACAATTGAGGGAAACCATCCTCAATAGACACCAACTAGAATTCGAACCCCGATCATCCTGTATTCATCAAGTGGGTCCAACACGAGAGAAACGCCCTGTACCGTTCCGCCACTTGTGCATGTTTTTTTAAATAATTATATTATCTTATCTTTTCCAGGGTAATATATTAATCATAATTGAAGACTGTGTCAAATTAATAGTGTAAAACCTTTGGTTACATAATAACCATAATTTATTTACGACACGTGGGAGGTATTTAAGAGGTTTTCAGTAAAAGTTGATTTTAAACGTGTGTTGTTTACCTAAAATGTTTTAAAATATTAGGTTCGGATTATTATATTTTATAAACATGGTTCAAATATATGATAGGTTAAATCTTAGTCCACCTGTCATTGACCTAACTCTAGCGGCTATAAATAAATAACAAAATCAATCATGGAAATCTGGGTTGAATATTGGCTTATTTTATTCTTTTCCAAAAAAAACCTCAGCTAAATTTACTTGTTTGATGTGTGCTTCATTTTCCGTTTTAAATGAAAGAAATGATTTCCATTCAGCCGGGTGTTTCAAATACAGACCAGCCCGCTCAACTGTCATGCATGATGGGTTGCAACCCTACCCGGCGGTCAAAACGAGAAGTCGTAGTAATAAATAACGGCAAGTATAGAAAAGGAGGTAAGGGGGGTGAAGAAGCGCGTATCGTTTTGTTATCGGCTATACAGACTAGTGACGACTAATGACAGACTTCTGGAATATACCTTTCAAGTAAAAAACGTTAACTTAATATTGAAAGTACATATTTCATTATAATTTTTTTGGTGGCAAAATATATGAGAGCGATATCCTCCGAGTGAAATAGTTAAGCTAATTTTTTTTGCCTGTTACTTTTAATATCTTGTTAACATGGAGACCTGGCGGTCTAGGGGTAAGGTGTCAGACTTCTGTGCTGGCGGCCGGGGTTCAATCCTCGGTCCAGGCACAGATTTATCTGATTACCAAACCCTTCCTTCACCTCTGACAAGACATCTTGTGAATGTGGGAAATGCCAGGCCTCCACCATGGTTCGGATTCCACGTTAAACTGTAGGTCCTCCATTTCATCTCACATTCACCCTACCATTACTCATTAGCGTAAGTGTGTATAACCCGAAGGGGTAGTAAGACGCGGTGCTAATAATAATAATAATAATAATAATAATAACATGGAAATGTTTTTTGGTACCCCATCTTAATATACACACTGTCAGCCCATATTTAGTTATAACTAAGTAGGGAAGTGTGAAATTTGAATTCGGAGAATATGTATCCGCATTTACTTGGGTAAAATGAAAAAAACTCTGATGGGAAAAAAACTTTCAGTACATTAGAACAGTATTTGAATCCAACTCCATTTCGCAGTCAAAAGTAAGGAATCATCGATAAATTACATAAATTTTTCCTTGCCTAACTTACTTTTATCCACCCTCCCTTTTTTTACTCCCTATGTACTACTAAATAGTTATTATTTAGCCTGACCTACCCACTACAACAAATGTTACGTAACTTTTCACGTAAACTTATTTTTTTTTAGCATCGTGTCTTACTTACCTTTCGAGCTTTACGCTTATGTAACAAATACGTTAGTAGGCTAGGGTTCTTTAGAGGCAGTGTACCGGCGTTTGCGTGGAGAGGGAGTGTGAAATTATTTAGGAGAAAACCACCCTTAATAAAACCTACCGGGATCGAACCACGATCACCCGGTCATGAGTAGTCTGGTCTAGCACGAGAGTGACGCCTTAGACCATTCGGCCACTGAAGCAGGTCACATCGATTTAACTTGCATTTTAAAACCCGTACATATCAGAAAAATAGCTTTGAGTGGGTTTATTAACGGCGAAAACATGAACAATATTTTATTGTTTTTATTATAATTTAAGTGTGAGATCCGTGTTACGTAACACTCTGATGTTCCCACCCTCCCACCATATAATATCATGTGTGTATTAGAGCCTTCCCCTTCCAACCTCTTAACAGCGTTATATGGCTTATCGTTGACCTTAAACTCGAACTTATGCCGGGATCACGATCAACTTAAAGTTAACTTAACGTAGCTTAACGTAAAGGATATCCTTTGTATGTTTAAATGGAAGCAATAACGATGCAGTTAACTTAACGTAAGGTATGTCCTGGGAGGTCTTTTACTTTAAGTGAACGTTACTTGAAGGGTATCACGTGATCTAGCCAGCCAATCATTATGCGAGTGACGTCAACAGGGCTATTTAGTAATTCATTTGTTGGTATTATGACCAATGTTTACACTTTAGCCTAAGTTGTAATGATCAGATATTGAAGCAAAATAATTAAACTAAAATAGGAAAGCTAAATTTATCAAATATTTTAGTAATAGATATATATTATATCGATTGAAAAAAGTAGACATTCACAGATCATCACTGTATAACCAGTACAAATCACAGATCATACTCGAGAAATGCAGATTTTTGTCTCGAGTTGTTACGTTAAGTTACGTGAATCATAATCACACATCTGTTTTCTTAAGTTAAGTTAACTTTAAGTGAACGTTACGTAAAGTTAACGTTAAGTTGATTGTGATCCCGGAATAAGTGAGCTTACCGTTTAGTCGGCGTACCAACTGATGTGGCTGTCTAATTTTGTTAATAGTACACGCGTTTAACCTTTTGTAAATTTGAAAGACTGGGGTTAGAACAAAGTTTATGCTTTTAATAATAAATTAATGCTAATATTTGGGTATGTATTATAACCTTAATAATCAACATTCAATCACTAAATTTAGGGTCTTTTTCTTATTTGAGCCTGACCAATTTGGGTGGTTTTTAAATCATAGGTTTGGACAACACCCATCAATTTATTCAACCTTTTTACTTTCATATATCGTAAGGTGTCGGACATCGGTGTTGGGGGTCCGGAGTTCAATCCTTAGTCCCGGCACAGATTTATCTGATTGCCAAACCCTTCCTTCACATCTGACAAGATGTGTATTAATCAAAATTTGTGAATGTGAGGAATGCAAGGCCTCCACCGTGGTTCGGATTACACGTTAAATTGTAGGTCCTCCATTTCATCTCGCAATCACCATACCATTACACATTATCGTAAGTGCGTATAACCCGAACGGGTAGTAACACTCGGTGCTAATAGTAAGTACTTTCATATATCAAGATAAATATTATGGTCGTGAGTAAAATAGATCTCAAGATTGACCATTTTTTCCGTTAAATGTGAAAATGAACTCAAAAATGTAGAATTTACAATTTTTCCTGTCCCCATGTATTTTTCTTTGTCTGTCCCTGGCCACGGACCAATAACAGTTTAGTAAATTTTGTTCAAACTTGATTTTTAGATAACACAGGGCTATACTACAAAATTGTTTTAATATTAGCCCTTTAAATAAGGGTAGTTTACTGATAAGCAAATTATTTTATAGATTCTAAATCTTTCAAAGGTTTATCAAACGATTCATTTAAAAATACACATCCGAGATTTGTTTGACATGACAAATAACACTATATTGGTTTTTAGGCAAAAATTTGTTCTTGGGTACGAATGACAGATTTTTTTTAAAAATATTTTGCAAATAGCTCTAAGGTTTATTTCTCATTTGATATCTTGAGTGTGTTTGACTTGACTAATAATCCTGTATACTCTTTTTGGGGGTATGAATTCGATATAGGGTATTTTAATGAGAATTGATTTTTGAAATTTTTAATTATTTTGAACCCGCCTCGGTGGCGTAGTTGGCTAACGCACTTGTCGTGTTGAGCTCGACTTCTGAGGACGGGGAGATAGAGGTTTTAATCTCGGTCGGGTGAACTGAGGGTGGTTTTTCCTAAATCGTTTTCCACTCTCCATCCACGCAAATGTGGGTTAACTTCCTCTAATTAAACCTTCCCAATTCCTAATCCATTACCTTAATTAGTACTTAAAGCGTATAACCCAAACGGGTAGTAAGACATGGTGTTAAAAATAATAATAATAATAAATTATTTTGAAAATTGCTTTAACCATTTTGCCTTAAATGTTTATATGGGGTGTGTTTGACAATAACATGAAAAATAAAGCTCTCTACTTTTTGGGGAGTGAGGCGGCAGGTTTGTTGTTTATGGGTAGTTTACTTACAATTTCGTTTAAATTTTAATATAAAAAAAATTAATGATTTGGTTGAAGGTCAGGAGACTATTTGACATATAAATAATAATGTAAATTACTTATCTTAAATACATTAATTTAAAGGTAGTTTACTTGCAACAAATTATAAAAAATTTGAATATTTTGGAAAGAGACTTTGAAGATTAAATCCAAAATGGGAATTTGTGAATAGTTTTTCAAGACAAGTTATTTTGAAAATATGAAATGTTTTAAATATATTTGAAAAATCTCGTTTAAAATGTATATATAAAGAGTGAATATTGGGATTAATAAGATTATGGGTCTGTTTTTATGGGTAAAATTTATTTAAGGGTATTAGACTAAAAATTTATTTTTGATAATTTATTCGTATCTCTAATTCATAATAAAATAAAGTTTGTTAGATTTTATCGTACATATTATTTTATTTACAAGCATTACATTTGGTCATGAGAAATTTTTAAGTTCAAATGTTACCAAAAATGTTATATAAAGTAAATATTAAGATTTAATAATGTTAATTGTGTTTAATGAAAAAAAGTGAAGATGTATTTTTTAATAAGAATCATTATTTTTTTAAATCATCTGACAAGTAGCTATTGTGCAAATAGGCATATATAAGATAGAATTTTACTTTCTCCCGACCACTTGAAGAGAGAAGAGCGTTGGGATTTTAAGAAATTGAATTAAAGATTTGATAAATACTTACGTTTCATGACACTCTCAAAATAAAAAATGTAGTTTTAGCGATGTATTCTGTTTTGTCCGTTTCTTGACATAGAACCAATAATTATTCTACCTATAGGGCTAAACATTTGATTTCTAGAGTTTATATAATGTTCCCCAGAAACGTTTTTGTTTTAGATATCTGACCTTGAAATTATGGATAGTTAACTGAAGGGTAAAACATATTAAAAAAATTCGATTTTATTGGAATCGACTCTAATGATTTTTTTTAATTTCCTATATAGGCACTGTTTAAAATTACAAACAAAATTAAACTCCAATTTTTCCTTTAGAATTACTTTGAGAGTAATTTTTTTGTTAATTTTTAATATTTATTATCTTCTCAAATACTTGAGATACGAAATAATTGATCATTGTAAAGTTTTAGTACTATTAACAACAACAAATTTTATCTAAAATATTTTTTTAATAAAAGCAACTGTTTCCAAGTCTTTGGAAAATATACATTTTTTAACTTGAGGTCTATTAAATCGGGACTATACCATTCTATCTGTCTCTACCTGCTGCTACAGTCATAACAGATATTAATTAGAATTTGTTTAAATTTAATACGTAGATGATATTTAGTCACGTCTCAAGCAAAAATTGTGATTTTAATTTTATCTATAGAATTAATGGGAGCTTACAGTAGAAGGAATTTAAAATTTTTGTAAACAGCTTTAACTCTTTTGTTAAAAATTGATTTTTGGAAAGTTTTTTTATATCAGAAATAACACCACGTATGCCTACTTGTTTTTTAGGGGAACAATTTATAAAAGGGTAATTTATTGAAAGTGGATTTATGAACAATTTGTTCTATACCATACTATAATATCTAAAATTTTATTAACTTTTTCCTTTAGTTATTGAAAATTAGAAAAAATGTACAAAATGAGGTATCACAACGATGACCAACTTACAAACCAAGTATTGTAATGATAATTATTTCTCTCCTTTGTAACTACTTCTACGTTTACACTGCATTGCATTAGGATCCACGTCATCTTACATCTGAGAAATGGGTGCAAATCTACGTTGATCGGTAGTAATTTGTTCTGATTACTTTTTTTTTCACCCCTTCCCGTCCCCTTCCTTCTTCACTGTCGTTGTTGTTGAGAAATAGGAGATCTTGAGAGAAGGGGGCTGGCTGGTGAGTGCCATTACTAAATCGAGCACTGAAATGAAAGAGGAAAGACAATGGTGAAGGACGATTTTTGGGAAAGGAGGGGGGAAAAAAAGGGGGGGGGGATCCTGGTTCGTCGGCGGAAGAGTCATTATGGGTGAGATGGTTGTGAGAGGAGTGAGAAAGGGGGGGTGGAGTGTTAGAAGGGGCAAGTTGAAGAAGGGGGTTAGGAAGTGGGGGGAGGGGGCGAGAATGAGATTGCACCCGCTGTGTGAGTAGGCCCAGGTGCACGGGATTACTTTATACGCCTTTTCTTGTCCATGCTGTGTGTTACTTTTGTTTTTACTCCTACCTTTTCTTTTTCTTCTTATTTGGAATTAAGGCTTAATACTGATACAATTCGTGTCTTTGCGTTGACAAAACAAATGTAAAAGGCACTAACATAGCGCTCTATATATATATTATCTAAGTCTTAGCTATCAGTGAATCATAATTGACTAGTTTTATTTGATAGAGAATGTTTCCATAACTTGTACAGTTCTGATATTTATATATGGCTCCATCTTTAGCTAAGATTACCAAAAGGCATCTTCTGGCTGTTACTTTACTTTGGACCTAAATGATAGAAGTATCTTGCAGGCTTGGAGTGATAAGGCTGATTTGGCTATAAGAGTTACAAGCTACTATCTAAGACCCTTATCCTCTCGGTGGGAGGATGATCACATGGGATATGGGTTATCATAGGGTTAGAATGATCACACATGATAAGGGCGAACATTCTGTGAGGATATCATGTGATATCGGTGTTTGTGGTTAGAAGATGATCACATGGGATATAGATGATCATGGTGAGGATGATCACATGGTATATGGGTGATCATGATGTTAGAAAGATCACACATAAGGGTGAGCATGATGTGAGGATAACATGTGATACCGGTGCTCGTGGTGTGAAGATGATCAAATGGGATACATATGATCATGGTATGCATGATCATATTGGATATGTGTAATCATGGAATCAGAATGATTACATATGATAGAGCTGAACATTCTGTTAGGATGATGCCATGATATGGATTAACATGCAGTGAGAATGTTAACATGGGATGTGGGTGAAACAATTGAAAATACGCTGTAAGAAAGATTACATATTTATTAGTAAAATTCCCTTGTAAAATGTGGGTTCTATTATGAGAATGTGAATTGTGATTGTAATAAAACTATCTCCTGGTGGTAAAATGAAGTGCATATTTTTTTCTTCACGCTTGAGAAAGTGTCTTTTTGGCTGCATTGTGGGTGCTTTTTGAATTACACTCGACTTTATTCCTACATAAAGAAGGATTTTTTTTTACTAAGACTAGAAAAAGATTACGGAAACCTATTTTTACTAGCTAGGCTCGTGGCAAAAAACTGTTCCTTCATTTCCTAATTGCCCCTTTTTGAAGCCCTATTAAGATGTTAAAGGATAATGTTAGCCTCAGTACGAGTTTATATTAGTAGTCCCCTATTTGTTTTAATATTAGATCTTCAACGTAAATGTTAATCTAGTTGACCTACAATAATAATATTTAGCACCACGTCTTACTACCCGTTCGGGTTATACGCTTTAAGTACTAATTATTCTAATGGATTAGGAATTGGGAAGGTTATATTAGAGGAAGTGAACCCGCATTTGCGTAGATGGAGAGGGGAAAACCATTTAGGAAAAACCACCCCAGTTCACCCGACCGAGATTCGAACCTCAATCTCCCCGTCCTCAGCAGTCGAGCTCAGTTGACAAATGAAAAAAAAAACACGCATTAATTATTAACATTCTAATATAGTGTCATTAATTATAATATTAATTTGAGAGGATGAATCTTATATCAAGGGAGTAAACAATCAACTTAGGGGTGTCCCACCAAATAAAATGCCTTGGAGATCTAGGATATGTCTACAGTTCGCAACAATTTTTTTTTAAGTTGGCACGCTTAAGACCAATGATTTAATCCAAGGAGTAATCTACAAGAGGGTACAGTAGCCCCATGGCTTCTTTGGTGCTGACTGACAGTTCACAACTGGCTTCTGACAGTCGACATTTAGGTATATACCTATATTGTGACCGTCAGAAGTGACAGCTGCTAAACACATGTTTTTGCAGATCATATGGTTCGGCGTAGGGATATATAATTTGGCCTGGTAACTTTTCAAAACTGTCAAAAGTGAGATGTCACTCAGAACCAAGGAAGCCAAGGGGCTACTGTAGCTAACGTAAAAGTATACCTATGAACTAATGGTGTACGAATATATAACTCGTGTTGCAAAATTTAGTGTGGAATACCACCCACGATGTACTTTTCTTGGCTCCAAACCTAAACTTTCTCTTTAAAAAAAGGACTTGTATGTTGCGAGTCAGACCTCTTTTATTGAGTGATCAGGGGTACTGGTACCTATTGATTATGTATATATGTTGGCATACTTACATCTTATCTTGATTAAATTATATACATAGTTAAACTTAAGAGATAAAAAGGTGTATGTAACCTATTTATATATATTATTATATTATATTTTATACCATTTTGAAAACTCAATTAGTGAACAGCTCTTCCTATCAAGGTATAACAAGTGAAAATATTTGGTTTTATTAAACTATGTTGAAAAAATGTATTTACACCTCAAAGGTGACGGAGGTATAGTTATTTGTGTGAAAATGTTTCTTGAGCCTTTGTGTTAATTGGCGTTGGTTTTAAGATATAGATTAATCTCGATTCTATTTAAATTAATGTTTACGTTTGATAGTACACTGAAATAAGTTCAATGACTTATTTTAAACTTATATACAAGCAAAATTTAATTACTTTTTTTCATCGCTGCGTTCTAGTACCAGTTTTGGTTGCATGCATAGTTACTTTAATGGGGTAGTTATGATGAAGGAACTATTTTAGAGGTAACATACCCAAATTTGCGTCGAAGGAGAACGAGAAAACTACCCTCAGTGGACCACACATATATTTTAACCCTGATCGCTGTCATCAGCAGGCTAGTCAGACATGAGAATGACGTCTTAGACCATTTGTCTACTGAAGTGGGTAAAAAGTATAATTAATCACTAGAGTAACAAACAAGATGGTTTGAGGCAAAAAAAGCTTGCTTGGTGAGAGCAAAATCCAACAAAATAGTTTAATGGTTGATTTAGTACTTGGCAAAGGTCAGGATGTAAGAATATATGTCTATATAACCTGACCTTTCACAAGTTTATATTATTATATAGACAAGATGTTCGGAAATTAATAGCCCAGTACATATAGTTTGTTTGAACCAAAAGTAATACAAAATCGCTGTACACTTACAGCTGGAAAACTGTGTTGATGCCATTAAATTGTGTTCAGAGTTTCGGCGTACAGCGCCGAGAGAGCAAAGCTGTTCAAGCGTGTGTGTACAACAGGTTGCATAGGAGGTGGGCGCATGGCATTGCACATGTAATAATGGCGAGAACTTTTTTGGTATAAGCCCATTAATGATGACCCTCAGAACGTATTCCCATTTTTAGATGTATTTGTGTGTGGTTTATTGCTATTAATTGTGGTAGGTTCTGCTGACGTGCTCCAAGATGTCGAGGTGTGTAATGCCACGCGCCTAACTCCTATGCAACCTGTTGTACACGCATGCTTGCTATGCTCTCCCGGCGCTGTACGCCTACATTTTTTACATAATTTAATGTTATTAGCATAGTTTTCCTGACGTAAGTGCACAGGGATTTTGTAATAGCCTTGTACTACCTCTTGTTTGTATATATTAACATAATTTATTTCTGTTGTAAGCTATTATCAAATTGTATGGAAGCTACTATTTCCTCAGGATCTACTCACCCATTTCTGTATATAATAGTAGAGGATGGTAGTGAAAGGTTCTAGGGATTCTTGAGCAATACCACATGGTATTTAAAATCCTATATATTATTTCTGTTGTCAACATCCCTTTTTCTCAACTAATACAAAACCTACAGAGATGAATAAGGTATCAGCAGATAGGATTTTTTTTACCGACTTCTGATATATGCATACTCAGTTTACGTAAAAACACATGGTTTATTTAAAATTTAAGTTATAAGAAAAATCTAACAATGTTTTTGAATCAATAACCGAAAATAAACTCTCTTTGCTAATTTGTGTATATACTTCTCTGAGTATTTAATTTCAACAACTCAAAAAAAGACTAAATTTTGTGTGTGTGTGTGTGTGTGTGTGTGTGTATGTGGGTGAGGGGGGGGGGATTTAATGTGCGAAAGTTAGGCAAGGGCTCACTGGTAAATAATATTTGTGAATGTAGTCCTATGATTTACGAAATAAATCCACTCAAATAATATTCGAAATGACATATTTTTAAGTAGGGCTTCCATGTATAAGATACTTTTATTTGTAATTATAATTAATGTAAAGTTTGTTTGTGGTACCGAATTACTTGTGGTTCAGGCTTTATTGACGTCACCTCAATACCGCGCTAGTGTAGTGTTGCGCGGCGTGGCTTGGAGGGTCGGTGGTTCACACCCAGTCACTTGACGTAGTAGATTCCTTCCAACTAAAGGTACTAACAAAGCGCACGCCTCGGGCCAGAAGTTTAAGGAGACGACCTATTTGTGGGCGTGCAATTTGATGTTTGTACAACGTGGCGATGATAAACAAGACTGAAGGTACTGAACGATCATTCGTGTCTTTCTTTGATAATAATATCTGGTAGGCGCGGAAGCACATCAGCAGGTGGAGTCGGTTCATCGGTCCAGGATCTGTGCACAATCTTTTTTTTCCCCTCAATTTAAAATGATTTTAATTGAAGACCTTTTTTTTATTACATCTTAAGCGTCTTACTACCCATAGAAGCTATCTGAATATTTTCACTAATAGTTGATCAGCTTCTTGCTATTGTAGTCTGCATTCCTTGTTACTAACCAGATGGACCCGCGTTTGACTATAAGTGGTACCATAAACATTCTTCCCAAAGAGTATTTATTGTTTCTATGGTTGGTATGGTCTAGTTAGTTAGGTCCGAGCAATACTTAAGACTTCTGTTGACACCACATAATCATCATCTACTCGGGACGAGATAGCTGAGCCTCCAATTGCCGCGTGTTCGGTGCATCTGGCTACGGGTCTAGGGGTCCCAAGTTCGACTTTGGCTGGTACGTTAGGGGTTTTTTTCTTAAGGGGAAAAACACCAATGGTCATCAGTATTTGTCGGTACTGTCGATAGAAGATTATCAATGTATGCCCGAAAAACCCTGGTCGCATACGCTAAAAAAAAATAGCCTATATTTGAATATAAAATTTAGAGAAAATTTCAATGGAATTCACTTGGAGAGAAAGTGGAAAAACCTTTAAGAAAAACCCAAATCAAGCTGGTATTGGAAACCCAACCTACCCATAACTGGAAAAATCAGACATAACGAGACTTACGCTTTTCTCCTGGTATGTACATTTTGAGAGGCTAGTCTTGCCCCGGTGAAGGTAGTTGAAATAGAACCCAGGACTCTAAGGATTTAGTCATGTACGCTATCCACGTGACTATCGTGGAAATATGAAGTGACCGTTTATGAAAAATATTCTTAGCAAAAAAAGAATAAAAATTAAATCCTGCGCTCCACGATAAAGGTAAGGTCCATGAGACCATCTTGTAGACTGCAATAGTGTGGAGCTCCTATGTGAGCGCGACCCCACCAAGTATTATTTTATTTAGAAGACCCTATGCCACCTTGTAAATAAAATAAACGTTTTCCTACTACCTACGTGGCATTCTACCCTTACACTTTGGGTTTATAATGACATTTTAGTGTCATATAAATGTTTCTAAGGGCATCAAATGCCTATAACATAATTATTATTATTAGCACCGCGTATTACTACCCGTTCGGGTTATACGCACTTACGCTAATGTGTAGTGGTAGGGTGATTGTGATATGAAATGAAGGACCTACAGTTTNATCCGAACCACGGTGGAGGCCTGGCATTCCCCACATTCACAAGATGTCTTGTCAGAGGTGAAGGAAGGGTTAGGTAATCAGATAAATCTGTGCCGGGACCGAGGATTGAACCCCGGCCGCCAGCACAGAAGTCTGACACCTTACCCCTATACCGCCAGGTCATCTTATAACATAATTAATCTTACTACACATAGCATTTGCTTACAAGATTACAAAGGATGGATCTAACCTATAATTATTTTTTTCGTGTCATCTATGCCGTCCATAAAAAGAATCAGTAACTCCTAAATACAGAGTTTTCCAAACCGTGCTCAAGCTCCTTGAAGCAATCTTAAAATATTGTTTGTTTTTTCCCAATATAAGACAGTAACGGTAATGAGATATGCAATTTTTTTTTAAACCTGAATGAAGGACATTTGCCTAAGGCCAATCAAACATGTGATGTTTTACGTTTGTTTTATATTTGTAAAATTTATCAATTTTTTTTTTCTTAGCACCGCGTCTTACTACTCGTTCGGGTTATACGCCTATGTACTAATAACAATGGTGGTTTTAGAAACCAGGAAGGTTATATTTCGAATAAGTGTATCCGCACTTGCGTGGGGAGAAAGTGGAAAACCATTTTAGAAAAACCACCCTCTGTACACCTTACCGATATTCCAACCTTTATCTCCCCGTTATTGGCAGTCTAGATTATTGCGAGAGCAGCGCGTTAGACCACAAGGCCACAGAAGCGGATAACCTTCGTTATTGAATGTTCATAAAATTAGTGTGACACATAATTTTGGGGGTTCCATCATACATTTTTTTTATGGGTTAAAGGCGCCTTTGATCTACAAAGTTTGAAAACCCCTGGCTTTATAACATGGGATCTCAATTGGGGTCGTGTCTACAAATTTGCTCACCACAGAAGTAGAGAATATAAAGAATCAATTAGTATTAAAAAAGAAAAACTTTAATAAATACACTCAGAACCAAACACCGTATAGCTAGATTAGGGTCAAGTACAATGTTCTTGAAACCATCTTAAGGCCCTTGGCCCTGTCTAGTGCAAGTCTAGAACCTATTTTATGGGAGGGTGAAAGGCGTGACATAGTTTCAACACCGACCAAAGTATCCTTCCGCACCAATAAGAATAGATGGATCACAGAAACCGTAGATGACCCTAGCTACTGGACAGGTCTTGCGGTAAAATAATACTTTTGGAAATATAAGTTTTCTCAAGAACGAATGAAATGTGTGTTTTAATATTTTCAACACCCTTTATATTTAACATATGAATATTTATTATTCGTTATATATTTTTATTTTTTTATATGAAGCTTGCAGTTTTCTATTGAAAAATGCCAATTTTATCGATATTTGATCAATGTTAAAATTATAGAGGAGTCGTGTGCTTAAAAAGTCTAACTTTATCCACATGCTTCTATCCTTGAACAATCAGTTTCCGAAAAGAAAATTGAAAAACATTACAAATTCTTGAAAATAACCATTTGTTCCCACGGCTCTGCATTTCCACGCCAAATGAAAAGTCAATCGCCTTAAAGAAGATATAATCATTATGTGTAAAAATAAATGCTTTGCGCAGGAACTAGGAACTAATCTCCGGTCTCTAAGCAACCAACTATTTTGCTATAATCCCTAATTCAATGTTTTTTCCACTTTGATCGTAATGATTTGAAAAAATAAAATAAAAAATGTACCCAAGACAAAAGCCGCGTTAAGTAAACTTTCTCCCTAGACCAAAACAAAGGGGTTTTTTGGTGAACACCCAACGATAATTCAGACAGGTGGTAATTTAATGTATAAATCTACTGTTCAAAACCTCAACCACTCTTTAATTAAATTGGAAACACTTTCACAAAAGCGCTCATAAATTCACCACTAAACATTGTTACATAGATAATATAATTATATATATTTAAATCCGAGATGGGAAAAATCTAAATCTAGGATCCAAATCCTAGATTTTTTTAAAAATATTGAATCTAAATTTTTAATCGTCAAATCTTTAAAAATGTACAATTTTGTTTAAAGTGATTTTTTTTATTAAGTTGATTTTTTTTTTAAAGTTATTGTGAGGTAGGGGCTGCATATTAACTAGACGCACTTAAGCAGTCTCATCACTATCACACCAATTTATTAAATTGAGAGGGGGGAAATGAGCATTTCTTCCTGTGAGAACTCTTACTTACTCACTGATAGCATTCCTCCTCTTACTCTGACGAGTTTACACAGTCCCTATATCATTTGCGCCTTGGAAACATTGACTTTCTATTTAAAATGAAGTTTTTATTTTTCCTATTAGGGATAGGCATATAATACCATGGACATTTTTTTTATATAAATACCAGCAGGAAGGCTCCAAATTGCCATTTTCGTTACCAAGACAAATAGCCATTGTTTTAGATAATTTATAAATAACACGTTTACAAATAAAAAAAACTAATTCAATATAAAATCAATATTAATTTTGCGATACTGTAAGAATATTTTTTAGAATTATTTAGGAAATTACGGTTCTTCTTCCGTGCCCAGTTCACAATGACCAATATTGCCCGCAAACAAATCTCTGCAAACAAAATGCTCTGGGCAACTGCACTTGTGTTTGTGGGAGCCGCCCCTTAACAACTGGTGTTCTTCCATCATTTCTCTTCAAAAAGTCTAAAAACTCGCTGTTTTATACCAAAAAAGGGTTGTTTCCCTTGAGTGAGCGGGTTTGTCAATACTCTGTTATACTAAGCGGTAAAGCAATCTATATTAAAAAAAATAACTTGGTACGCGTGAGTAACTGTTGATTAAAAACCTCAGGCTTACGTCATCATTGCAGGA
Organism: Timema poppense; assembly: GCA_902141375.1. Classification (NCBI taxonomy): domain Eukaryota; kingdom Metazoa; phylum Arthropoda; class Insecta; order Phasmatodea; family Timematidae; genus Timema; species Timema poppense. The sequence goes on along the minus strand of CABFOV010001747.1, from coordinate 1,225 downwards.
TCTAGATTTGCAAAGGCTGCAGGCTATGGAAGTTATCTTAGTTTGATTGTTAATAATACCAGAAGGAAATTGGCACCACTTCTTTGTATCTGTATGTAATTGTGGAGTCAGCCCTATCTATAAAAACTGATTAGATTAAGGAGGGCGGTGTTCTTTGTTAAAGAACATACTTTTGTACACCTCGGCTGTCCACACTGGTGGGAGTGCAATCAAATCAAAATGGTTTAAAAACAGTATTTAAATAGTTTTTATACATCTGTCTATGTGTTTGTGATCAAAATGTAGTTCTGTGTGGACTAGGCTTTAAAAACTCGCCGAATAAAACGAAGGAAATCCTATCCTGACCTACCATGACATAACAGGTAGGCTACTTCCTTAAAACTGAGCCAGTCGTCAGATAAAAAAAAAAGTTGAATGTAGTTTCGTGTTGTGACATGTGAGGATAGCTTTGTTGATGATGTGTTTCCTATCATTTACCCTTCTTCCCTCCCTCTTTGGGTGTCTAAAAATAGAACAGCCATTTAGTTTATTCAGTAAGGTTAACGGACTGTATTTATAAAGTCCATTTCTATTGTACAGTCTCGTGTGTGTTTGCTAGTTTATTGTAAATTATATATATATATTTTATAAAGTAGTAACTTTTTTTTCCCCTAAGGTGTTCTTTAATTCATAGTCACTTGGCAAGTGTATTCCATGACTGGGGTTCCCCAAATTTTTAGACCAAATGTGTCCTTGAACCATAAAAAACATAAAGGTTGGAGCCGTCATAGAATGTTTCCACTAATCTTATGGACATTCAATAAAGACGGGTAAATTTTATAAGCATAAAACTAATTAAAAACCTCACATGCTAGAGACGTGTCTTGGGCAAATATCCTTTGTTCAGATTTGAAAAAAATACCAGTCCTAATTACTGATGATAATTGAAGGTTAAAAAAACAAATATATAAAATTCTTAATTTCACTTCATGAGGTTCAAAATAACTATGGATTAGTTCAGTTTGAAAAATACAAATCCATATTGTTTCATATAGTCTTAAGTTTTCGGAATACCGAGGTATTTTCGATCTTCAGGGTGCAATCCACACAGAATTATCGAAAATCTACTGCATCAGTAACAATACAGAACATAGCCGATGTTTTCCTCTAAAATCTTGATAAGGAATAAAAGATGAGAGAGAGGTCACGCAGACACACTTATATATTCAGCGAGCAAGGTATTAGG